>BJCM01000153.1:0-17868 GCA_018326385.1 Flaveria bidentis | reverse complement strand
CCAGCCAAACTACACGGGTGCTTCCATAACCAAGGGCGGGCCAAGGGAACCATGGCATGACATACATAGCCGGCTTGAAGGACCGGTTGCTTGGGACGTTTTGTTCAATTTTGAACAAAGGTGGAGAAAACAAGGTGGGAAAGACATTCTTGTTAACTTAAGAGAACTTAGTGACATCATAACACCACCGTCCCCCGTCACGTTTCCAGATGACCAAGAAACATGGAACGTTCAAGTGTTCCGGTCAATTGACGGTGGGGCCGCTTTTGGGTTCCCGGATAAACCAGAAGATGCGGCTAAGTCGGGTCTAGTCAGCGGGAAAGATAACATAATTGATAGAAGCATACAAGATGCTTATATTCATGCTATACGAAGAGCTAAACGTTTTATTTATATTGAAAACCAGTATTTCCTTGGAAGCTCGTATGCATGGGAGTTTGATGATGTTAAAGGCGAAGATGTTGGTGCTTTGCATCTTATCCCAAAAGAACTTTCTCTAAAGATTGTTAGTAAGATTAAGGCCCATGAAAAGTTCACTGTTTATATTGTAGTACCAATGTGGCCTGAAGGGATACCTGAGAGTGCATCGGTTCAAGCGATATTGGATTGGCAAAGGAGGACTATGGAGATGATGTATAAGGACATTGTTCAGGCTCTTCGGGCTGAGGGGCTTGATGAAAGCCCGAGAGATTATCTCACGTTCTTTTGCCTTGGGAACCGTGAGGTGAAGAAGAGTGGAGAATATGAACCTTCTGAGCGACCCGACCCTGATTCGGATTATATGAAAGCACAAGAGGCTCGACGATTCATGATCTATGTGCATGCCAAAATGATGATTGGTAAGTATATCCAGTCTTTATCATAAAGTGTTGAAAATAGCTCAAATTAGTTTTCATGAAAGCTGTGTCAAAGGGTTATAACAGGAACTTATGTATTTAAATGCTTATAACATCTTAAATTGTTTTAGCTAAAAACTTAGATTATTACCTTTATTAATATAGTTTCTAAACAAATTTACTACACATGGTGTTTCGTCAATCAAGCCCCACCACCCATATTTAGTCATACTTTAAGTTACTCATTTGACCCAAACCCGTTTTGACTCCAACTCATTTTAACCCTAGCAGTTTTGATATGTTACCTGATCCATGACTCTTGTGTAGAAAAAAATATTACTTCTCTTATTTTCTAGTCTTAGATATGATATTTATGACCCGTTTAAATTTGCACTATGAAACTGATTATCTGAGTTTATGATCACTTCATGTCACGAAAGTCGGTTTTCATTGCCACTTTTTAGTGCTCACATAAATAGATTTTAGTTCTGGTTATTTAAATATATGGTTTCATAGTGGATCCAACAAAACTGATTATTTACTATTTAACCATTTTCTTAAACTAATTTCTCCTGTCATGAAATTATTATTTTTTATCTTTTTTTTTTTTTTATAATTTGATCTAAATTTGCCAAATGCAGTTGATGATGAATACATAATAGTCGGATCTGCAAACATCAACCAACGATCCATGGATGGGGCAAGAGACTCTGAGATAGCCATGGGTGCGTACCAGCCATACCATCTATCAACCCGCAATGAACCTGCAAGGGGTCAGGTTCATGGGTTCCGTATGGCTCTATGGTATGAACACCTGGGCATGCTAGATGACACCTTCCAACTCCCAGAAAGCACTGAATGTGTCCGTAAGGTTAACCAGATTGCCGACAAATACTGGGACCTTTACGCTAGTGAGAATCTTGAACAAGACTTGCCAGGTCACTTGCTTCGTTACCCGATCGGGATTGCTAGTGAAGGTAACGTGACCGAACTGCCCGGAACCGAGTATTTCCCTGATACGAAAGCTAGGATTCTTGGTGCTAAATCTGATTACCTTCCTCCGATTCTTACATCTTAAGAAGGAAAAAAAATTGTTTGAAATTAGTATGCTTGCTTTTTATTAAAGCTGTGTTTGTGGTTGGCATAATAAGGTATGTGTGGTGTTATTGTTGGGAGTTGTAGTATGTTATGTTCTAGAGTTGGGAGTTTTTAAGAATTTATTAATGATCTTATGTGTGTGTAATGTAGACTTGTTTTTAACCATGTGGTGGTTTGTTACATTACTTTGTCGATTAGTACTTTTTTTTTACTATTTAACTTGTTGCGTATTAGATATAACGTTATAGACTTATACTTTACTATAATAGCCTTCAGAATTGGGGATATTAGATTGTCTAATAGGAGTGAATTAAAGTAGGTGTCGATAGAAAATTAACAGGATGATAGGTATGTGCTCGGGTACTAGCTTGAAAAAAGTGGATGAGTGGATTCTGATGATTAATACAATTCTGTGAAGTATATGTTTCATGTTGAGAAAGATGAGTGAAGTAATCATACAAAATAACTTTAGTGGAATGTGTTGGAATTGAGATTGGAATTCTATATTCTCTACATGATTTGAAAATTAAAGAAATTATAATCTATTAAAGGTAATTTAAAATTTAATTGTATTTAGTGAAATAAAACATTGGTAATGGATTTGAAATTTATCATTTATTATAAAATCATCACCAATGACTATAAATCATTGCCACTACATGCCAACCACGGACGATCGTCATCGTCACCGACAATGCACCGCAACCAACAAACAAGTCTTTTAAAATATTTTTATTTAAATTAACTTTTTCTTAAATAAAAGTTTTTTTAAAACAAATATAATTTAAAAACCAAAGTTTCTAACAGCAATATATTTCTAAAAATGAAGTTTTTACATAGCAATTTTTAAAATATGAAATAATATTTATAAAAGAAAATTATTTAAAAACCATATTTGAAAAAAAAGTGATGTAGATAAAGGAAGCAATACTCGATAAACAATTGCCAATCGAAAATCTCAAAGAAACCAACAAGTTCAAAGAATAACATCCTTTAATTCACTTAGTAAAAAAACTAATAAGATATGGTAACCTAACCCTAATATTTATACTAAACGTAAAAACTTAAAGATAATGGCTATACTAAACGTAAAAACTTAAAGATAATGGCCAACTAATTTAGAAGATAAACCAAGAAAAGATAATTAAACAAATATTATTTAAACTATAAATTATCTTCAACATGGATCCTATTGGATCCCACTCAAGAATATATTCAACTTTTGGATGATTTCCCGCATCAAAGAGATTATACTATATTAATCTAAAAACTAAAAGAATATTTCTATAAAAAATGACATGTTATCTACGAATAGACTAATTTTAGTACGAATGTAAAAGAAATGTGCTTTTTAATGAAATTTTTAATAAAAAAATTTTATAATCAAAATATCTATTCATACATAATTATAATTATATTTTATCTTAATATAACATTTTATAATTACTACTATTCTATAATAAATATTTTATCTTTTTATTATTCAATCATATTTAATTATATTCCATTCAAACGTAAAAAAAAACTTAAAGGAAATTGCTTTTAAAAAAAACAAATTAACATAATAAACTGTAGTATAAGTATATAATACAAAATAACTTTTACATACCAGACATTTATTATATTTTGTTTGTTAATCACAAATTTCCTATGTTAGCCTTAATTAATGTTTTTATCTAATTAATATTTTGTTTGTTATATCATACATCATCATATTCTACTTGAGTAATCGTATTGTGGTTTTCACCGATCACTCTAGCTAGCATAGTATTAATAGGTCACATAAGTTCTCTGTTAATAATCCAATAAACTAACAAACAATCCACAAAGCTAATGAATGTTTATGTGACTTCAACGTCATGGCCAATACCAACTCGATCGTGGTTTGTATGATAAGCCTTTTGACCATTTTTATAACTTTTCTTATATTATTCAAATATTTTTTTCAATAATTCAATGACCCAATTCTTGTTTAGAACTTTAGATGATAACAAATGTTTTTAAATCTGATCGGAATGTAAACCAAACGTCTTACCGGTCGGACCGTATATAAGAACCGCATAAAATTATAATTAATTTTTATAAATGTATGTAAAATATACAAAAAATATAAAAATTATATAAAAAACCGGTATAAACGGTCTGGTTTCCAGTCCGACCAGTTCAACCAATCTGACCACTTGTTAAACGTTAAAACGGTTTTAAGCATTGAACCGGACCGGAGTGAAGTCCGATTCCTGGTCCGGCGTGGTCCTGTATTCAAAACCACGATGATAACCACTTGACCCTTGTTCTATACGTTTTATTACATCCATCGATTAGAGACACACATATAAATAACAAATTTTGCATTTCGCCGGAAAATCATCACACAAGAACAAATTAGTGCTTCGAATCCTCTTCGTTTCATCATCCAATCATTCAAATTTACACCAGAAACGAAGGAAAAAGACCAAATGTTTGCCCCTTGCAGGTAAATGCATATATTTCTATATAATTGTGAATGAATTTAGCAATGCAAGTAGTTTTGTGAGATTTACCTAATTTGATTTGATTATTGATGTTATATAACCATCGAAATCAGGATTTTGTGATATTTGATTTGGTGGTGAATCAAATCGATGTTTCTCGTCGGAACGCTGCTTCGTTTTGGATTCGTAACTGCTTGGATCTTTCACCTTGTTGCCTGTATGGGGTATGTGTTTTGATTCTATTAGTTTTCTGTGTTATTGAGGTTGCTGTTGTTAGTAGTTAGGTTTTGGATGTATGATAATATGATTCTATATGTTTTGTTGAAATTGTGATCGAATGTCGTTATTTCGTTACGATTATTATTGTTATGTGTTTGATTGGTAGGGGCATGTTAAAAAGCCTAGATTCAAAGGAGAAGATGGATTGTTGTTATCACAGAATCAGTTTTAATTAGAGACTCATGAGAACCACATAATACACTTATACACAGTGTGGAAAAGATATATAGGGAGAGAAAGGGATGGGAGTAGGTGTTACGTAACTATTGAAGGATTCTCGTGATTGTGATCATTTGATGGTCATTGTACATGTAAGTTCTTGATAAATGTTCAGACTTTGTCAATGCTTAAATTGATGATCACAGTTCCGAACTTTATAAGTACAATGCACCATCTTCTGTTACAGCTGATAATCTGATATGGTTTAGACTTTAGAGTAAATGGTTATTCTGATTATTGGCTTTATGAGATGAGCTTGTTGATTTCAAACTGATTAGCAAAAAAGTATGTATGTTCCGGTATATTATATTATCACTATTACCATATTCAAGTGTTTGCAGTATATCACTTCACTGAATGTGATTTCTTACAGAATTAAGATAACTTGTAACAGAGCAGTGGCTGTTTTGGATGTGATGCAAAGAACAAACTGATGAAAAGTAAAGAAAGTCAACCTCACCAATGTACGGAGGTGGATGATGGGAAAAGTAGTAGGCATGACATGGACAATAATGCAGTTTGCATATCCTCAACCAACACACCAGATTCGACTCTTGCTTCTCATGTCTCTAAGAACACATCCCAGGACTTCATAAACCATGGCAAGCTTTTTCAAGCTGTTACTTTCTTGTTATGTAGCTTTGGTGTGTGGGTGGGTGTGTGAGAGAGATGTCAACATGGGTGGATTAGGCAGGTTGACTAATGGGTAAAACTAGGTTCAGGTTGAAGTTGGTCGAGCCTGTGTTATGAGGCGGCAAAACGGCTTGCCTTTGTGTGTGTATAAGATGGCCAAATGGGGGGGTTGTGCTGGCTGGGTAACTAGTCAGAACATGTCTGGGTTGAAACTGTTTGATTTCCTTGGGTTGACCTGGAACACTTTTTGTCCAGTTGTTTTTTTATTTTATTTTTATAACTAGTTAGTGTTATTCCAAACAAAATTACAAAAAGTATGTTATTCCAAATTGAATAATATGATTCAGAAGTTTCATGCTTGCAAGCATTTGAACCACTATAACCCACTCGACCAGTTTCTTCTTAAGCAAATTTTTTATTTGGCCTGTTGAAATAAAAGCATAACATGAAAATGCTACATAATCTATTAAAAAGGTCGAAAGTGCCATCTCTAAGTTTAGCCTATTATTTGAGTTTTTCTTGTTTTATCTTTGGATTTTTCTTTCTTTTTAAGTTATATAATGGCTGCAGTGACTTTGATATGTAGGTTTTCTTCTCTGGAATCAAATTAGGCAGCAGTGGGTTGGAAAGAAAAGAAAATCCCAACAAACAGACCAGAATCATGAGCCTAGATTGAGGTGACATATATTTTATTTTGACTTATCAAATACATATGCAAATAAAAAAATTGCGAGAAACAAACTTGAAAAAGTAGACATACTTCTTAAAATCAAGTTGGGTTGCATTCGCAACATCCTTTTGTCCATCTTAGAAAAAAGTTACTATATCATCACTATACTTGATAGGATTATATATACGATAACACTAGTAAAATAACAATACAATATTACTTTCAATAAAACAATTTAGGATCTTGTAATCGATACACTTTTGGTGATATTCGACTGGGTGTTTTCTATAATAAAGTTTAAATTTTACTTTTTGACCTTATAACCCAAATTGATCAATTTTTATCTATAAAGGGGTTGAAATTTGCCATGTAACTTAACTAAGGGGGCAATATACCCATATAACTGTGAATGTGTAGATTCCAGTTTGCTTTATATGTACGCATCGCAAAGGGTATAATCAAAATGGTAAGTGTAAAAGGAAACGGGTTGAAGGGATCAAACAGTATAAAAGTTGGTCAACTTGTAACTATAATCCTCAAAACCTCTTAATCATTTCTTTAAATCAGTAGATAAATATCAAAACAATGTAACTTTTGTATTTACCACCCTAATTATCTATAAAAATATTTTTTCCCCACAAAAGATGTTTCTAGTCCATCCGACCAAGTCACAAGTCACACCACAAAGTTACTCATTTTGATTGGATATCCGACCCGTTTGACCTGTCCATTTAGCTAGTTATCCCACTCTAAACATGAACACAAACATCTGCAAATTAATTTTTTGGAACATTCCAACAACATATATTCGAGATCAAGTTTGAGGAACCACATGGGGTTCATTTTCTCGGTGTGCTGTCTGCTTTTGCAGTCGGAGTGCAACGTATGATAATTTGCTTGGTAGCAACAAGCCATTTGCCAAGCCTGTTCCTCTATCCGTGAGTCGTTATATGTTTTGTTACACTACTTTTTATTTGTTTATTTTTCAGTTTTGTTTAATTAAATGTAGTTGAAAATGGCAGGAAATGGTAGATTTTCTGGTGGATGTGTGGGAGAAGGAAGGGATGTATGATTGATCGAAAACTATAATCTGAGTATGTGGTCTAACAAAATATACATATTTAGGCCGTGGTGTTTAACTGTAACCTTATTTTCTCACCTAGGAATACTGCTTCACTTCTGTAAAAAAAATCTTGTTAAATTAAAGAGTAATCAACCCATAAACTCATAATTTATTTGGTCAGCTGGTTGTTAATCAATTCATCTTACATTCGTTCATGATGTCCAGATAAAAAATTATCTACACTAAGGCAGTGATCATTTTTAGCAATCCTCCTTTGAACATCTTACTAAGATGATAGTGACAACCTCCCATGGTAGTGATCTCACAAACTTAATAGTAATTACCATTACAATCATGTCATTAAGTAATTACACTGATCACCATTGTAGAGTCCCTCTGTCAAATCCAAATCTATGCGAGTGCTAAATAAGAATGTTATAATAAAACTTAAAAACATCTCTCTTGTACCTCTATGATCTCTCTACATATGACAATTGTATAAGAACTTAAGATCACTTGGGATTTGTTTAATACAGTGCTGTTTTTGTTTTGCAAAAATCAATATAAGTAACTTAACAAAAGTCATAATTCAGGAATTTTCAACCCAAAATGAGATCAATCACAAAAATCAAGTTGCATACAAAATCGGATAAAAGCTTAAAAAACTAAACCATAAAACTTGAGTGACACTACAAGAACTTTATAATCTATGAAGGACAAAAAAGTTTTTTTTAGTCAAATGGCATACAAACTAATATACTTTCAGTTTTTTTCATTAAAGTTCTAGCATAATTTTGTGCACATAAAAATCTAACATACTTTTTATTTCATCTCATAAACCTCAATAGATTTTACACATAAAAAACTAACATACTTTTCGTTTTTTTCACATAAAAATTCCTTAATAATTATTTACATAATTAAGTCATTTCATTTTTTATAACTTAAACAGATCGAGCTTGAGCTCCCACAACTTAAACAATTTGAATTGGGGATCCTATAACTTAAACGAGCAATGTAGGGGTGGAAGATGCACACAAACAAAACAATCGGTGCAAAAGTTGATTAATTTTTTTTTAGAATTTTCTCGTATCAAAAAAATAAAGTGACTTAAATGTGTAAATAATTATTGAGTGGTTTTATATGAAAATACAGAAAGTATGTTGGATATTTATATGTAACATAAAACAAAAAGTATGTTGTTATTTTACGTATAAAAAATTATACTTTTGGTGATGAAAACTAAAATTATGTTGTTATTCATGATATTTGTCCTTTTTAGAAAGCACAAGTTCTTTTAATTATCCCTTCACTTTAAAGGCTATAAATATGAGTTATTAAAAGAATTTTATACTTGTAAGTTGTATAATTTAATAAACTTCAAGTTCATTAACATAGTTTATATGTAATATTGTATGTTCAAATATATTCGTGGAAGGAAATATAACATTCCAGCCACCTTTTCATTATTTAACAAAAAAAGCTAATATTAGTTATAGAAGGAGGTAGAGTTTTCATGTTTGTAAAGACAAAACACGAAACTTCTCATATCTTCTTCCATTCTCTTTTCCAATCTTTAATTATTCTTCAACCAACAATTAGTTAAAGGCATACTAACCTTCTTTAAATTCACCACGTACCACCATTGCCACCGTAAACACACATACAATTACAACAATGGCCATGCGACGTTTGATCATCAACAACCTCACTCACACTCAACGATCACTTCACCAAACACCAACATGGACCTCTCAACTCATCCACCGCTTCTCCTCCGCCACCGACCACCACGAAAAGCCCGAAACCAAAGAGGTTTCCGTCTCCGATTCCGCCAAGAAACCGAGATCCGTTTCTCCACGCAGCCGTCGCCGGAGATCACTTTGGACTCCGGAGAACACTAATCAAAACTTCCCTCCTTCTCTCTCGGGTTAAACCCATAATAATAATATTTTATTTTAGAATTACGGCTTAGTGTTTAGTTGAGACGTGTTTTATTTTAAGGTTTAAGGTTTATGGTTTAGTTGAGACGTGTTTTATTTTAAGGTTTAAGGTTTAGGGTTTAGTTGAGACGTAAACGAGTGTTTCATGGGTCTTGCGTAATTTAAAACAGTTTTATCTGACAAACCTTTCTTATTTTATTTTTAAATTTTATTTACTGACTAATTTAATATTGTAGACCTTAAAAATAGCATTTTCCGATTAAAATTCCTAACAAAAAACTTGGTCCATTTAGACAAAGAAACTCTACATTCAACGAAAAGTCCCAGCAATTCCCTGATGAAAAATGAAGTCGTTTGAAATTGTCGAAAATTTACAACAAAAACTCTTTGAATATGTTTATTTTATTTTTCGTTAGAAAACTTTTTAGAAAAATTCCAATAAATACTTTTAAAAAATATAGTTTTCTAGTAGTATTTTCTGTCAAAATAATCCAAACCACAATTTTTCTGAAAATTTTATATTTGCTGGAAAAGTCAGAAACTTAAAAGCCGTTTCCAACGAATTTCCAACCAAAATTTTTATAAAAAACAGGACCAGTACGTTTTCAAGTTTTCAGTAGTGCATGTTAGTTAACTCACCCACAACAATTTTACACACTTTTTTTCCTAATAATTTACATGCTTTTATACTTATTCTGTTTTCAAAATTTCTTGAAAATAGGATTGGGGAATGCGATCGTGGAAGCGGCAACAAACATGAACAGATTACTCGAAAGCTTATCGCCTTCGCGTCTGATAAGGCGATTCAAAGAGAAAGATGAAAGCTACAACATAAAGTTTCAGATGCCCGGGTTGTCAAAAGAAGATGTTAAGATCACAGTCGATGATGGAATGTTGTTCATTCGCGGTGAGCATAAGGAAGAGGAAGAAGGGTCAGATGATGATGAGTTTTGGTCAGCGGCCACCTACGGTTACTATAACACTAGTTTGATGCTGCCTGAAGACGCGAAAGTGGAGGAGATTAAGGCGGAGATGAAAGATGGAGTGTTGCATGTTATTATACCAAAGGATGAGACCAAGAAGAAGCAGATTATAGAGGTTCATGAGTGTTTGTGATTTGGTATGATGTATCATGTGTGGATGTTAATGTATTGATGTGTTATCAAGTGAAAATTTAATAAAAGGTTGAGTGAGCGATGTTAAACAAGTTTGGTTTTGTCATGGATTTCGTTCTTTTGATAACAAACGTTAGTTATATCTGTAAAATGTATCTGTAAAATTTAGAATTACTTTAAAGTTTAAGAGTGTTGTTCAATCTTGATATGATTATAGTTAACAATCAAGATGTTGCAATTATAAATCCTGAAACAATGTTAACCGAAGAATTTTAAATCAAACACTGAGATAAACTATGTAAACACTTATATCTAGTGTTTTAAATTTGATAAATAAGACGGTTTTAACCTATCTTCTTTTCTCTCCCCTATTATATGTGATTATTTTTCAAACAATACGTACAAAATGTTTATGTGATTTTCATAGTTTTCTAAGACGCATATCCAACCCTTGGTTAGTTTATAGCGTACATGTGTTAGGTGCAACTTCCCATACAGGTTCTATAATGATTTTTCTAACAAAATTTATTAAATATAGACACATAATTCTATCTGTATAATACATTAGCTTTAGTAAACCTGTGTATTACACGGGTTGAATAAATAAAATATTAATATAATAAAATTCATTAATTATAAAATGATATTCTAATATATAATAAAAAAGTAATATCAACTTTTTAAACTTTTATTTCTAAACTTTTTTTTTAAAAAATAAACATTTTATTCTAAAACAAACTGTATAAAATTGTCATTTTTAAAAATTTTCCTATTATAACTCTCAAAATTGATTTTTTTAAAGCAATGAATTTTTAAAAATATCAATTTAAAAAAATGTATTTTTAAAAAAGCTTTATGCTTCAGAAAAAATTATTGTTTTATAAAAAAATATTTATTCAGAAATAAAATTAATAAATAAATTTATTTCTTAATTTATTAAATCTAAAAAGGTGTTAAAGAATATTATTAGTAATTAAGGTAATTATTTAATATGAGAGATAAGCAAAAAAATTTGGTGAGAATAATTATGATTTTGCCATGTGTCATCCTAAGATACATTTTTATTAGAATAGGTAGATTTGGGTAAGCGCTTACGTGTTTTTGTTTAAGGATTTTCACATAAACTCATAAATGATATAATTTTATAATTTTGTTTGTTTTAAGAATCTTTTACCAACCAGTAACCACCCTATACAAAATTAGTTATAGTGGATAGTTACTTTACTTAGCAACATCTTAAAATAAATGGGCTATTTGAAGACGTTTATAGTTTAGGTCTTTAGGCCTTATGCACTTGGGCGTTTGAGTTTGTCAAAAAGGCTTAACGATTATATTGGTTTCCCAAATCACAATAGAGGTGCATTTGGGCCCCTATTCAAAATCTATACGAGTTTCAAACCGGTTGGATTCGGTTTGTTGGCCGTCAGTGACATACACATACTCATTCGTTTTGTAGTCACATGCATTGTAAGGTAATTATATCGTACAAGATAATGTTACATATTATATCGTACAATTCAATCCTACAATAAACAGATGACATATAGGAGACATACAAAGTGAAAAATCATATCCCGAACTATTCGTTACTTTTGTTTCACCCTTGTAACACTCGTATTCAATACCGTGAAGCATGGAGGACATTCGGTACACGATCGACTTCAATGAAAACCTTCATGATGAAGAGACCGACCTAACATTTGTACACCCCTTCTACTTATTTATGATCATACAAATCCAAGATAACATGCAATGTCTCAACTTGTTAGTGATATATGATTTATACACACTGATCACCACAAGTGCTGATTGATCAAAAGCAATAAACAACTTCACCGCTAATTTATTATTGTGTGGAAAATGAAACCTAATTAATTAGTATATAGTTAATTAACCGTACGACAGGGATGGCTTCCCCTATGTATATTGTGTAGGGGTGAGCAACCGGTTTGAACCGGCAGGAATCGAACTGGGGCCGAATAGCCTAAATTTAAAAACCGGAACTGAACGTTATCATAACTTAATCGGTTCGGTTCTCTACCAGGTAAAACGGTTCCGTTTATATTATAGAACCGTTGAGGAACCAGTTTTATATAATAACCTAAAATAATAACGTGATGTGATGATCAAAAGAACAAATCAATATTCAAATTAAACTATAATATGGATAAACAAACCACATAAAAAGGACATTTATAAATAAAAGAAGAGCATCATAGAAATTGGTATTTTGACATAATCAATAACGAAATAATCCATAGTAAGTCATATCTTTTCAAATAATCTAATGCAAATTATCCAATACTCTAATCCAAACTAAAGTAAAATAAGTTGTTTGTTGTCTTTTAATCTTCAACGATCCCATCGACTCGATCTTCTTGAAAACATCTAAAACAAATCACTTTTAGTTATTAAAATAAGACATGATAATGAGATTAACAAAATTAATATAATTACCTTTTGCCAACTCATCAAATATTTCTAGATCATCATCTTCATTGATGTTATTTCTTTCTCTCCGGATCCAGTCTTGAGTGCATATTAATGTTTCAACAATGTCAGGAGATGACGAACTTCTAGTTGTTTTGATCACGCGTCCACCCGTGCTAAAAGCAGACTCAGAAGCAACGACAAAAATCGGAATAGCAAATATATCTAAAAATAGTAAGTTAGAATGTATAAACACATTTATATAAAATAAAAATATAATAAATAAAATTACCTTTAGTCATTCTTACGAGAATTGGATATCTACCCAAATTAATCTTCCACCATAGTAGAATATCAAAGTTGTCCTTGTTATCTTCTTCAACATCATTTGTAAGGTATTTTTCAAGTTGTGTTCTTTGAGAAATTGATTGAGTACCACCATCTCGGTATTTTTGAAACCTACCCATAAACGAATTATTACTTGAACAACTATTTTCAGCTTTATTCTCCTCCCTCACCGGATTGCTTGAAGCACTACCATACTCAGACTCATATTCCTTATAAAGTAACTATAACTCAATCTTCACATCCTCAACCGTTTACGTGTCTTTTCTATAACTTCTTCTTTCTCCTTTTTTTTATCATGATCTTCACAAAAAGATCCCATGGGCAACTCACATTTTTTTGAACAACCATAAGTTATTACATCAAGCTTAAAGCGTGGATCCAATATGTTTGCAAATTGAAACAACATATTTGACTACCATAATATTCAAATTCAAAGTACTTATCAAATTTAGCTTGCATACCAATTATCATCATTCTAAAATCTCCAATGGTCTCATTTACTTTTGCTTGTTCTTGCAGGTTCTCGCGTATATCCATAACATCGGGATATTGTTCATGGGCAATCACATAAGTTGAACACCCTTATGGCTCAAAACTGGTCTAAAGTTTATTATTCTTTTTTTTATAGTACTAGTTATCATCAATAAAATGAGCGGTCAAACACATATAGTTGATACGTTGGTTTGAAGTCAAGGTATCCATTGTGAATGATACCCTGGTTTTATTTTTTTTAAAGTTGTTTCAACTTATTTTTTTCTTCAAGATAAAATTGTATGATATCTCTAGCAATTGTAATTAAACACCTCCTGCCATAAACATGATCGAACTTCCAAGGCTTTAATGTACCTTGGCCATCCGCAGTTTTATTCAAAGATAATTTAGGTTGCTTTTTATCCTTATTTGCAGGATTCTTGTCATAGTGTTCAACATGCTTGTTTAAGGACGAGTTTCCATTTCTAATTGAGTGCGCTACCAAAATTTCATCACAGTAATGCATTTTGCACTACTTCTTACACCATATTTATCATAAATTGCCTTCATATGTTGCCAACATTTTCATGTGAGCTTTCTTCTCTTTTGTTGCACATGTTGTTTCCCGGCTTTCTTATCATTCACAAATTTCTTTCCATCATTGTCGGAGGCACTTGATTCGTTACCGGAATTCATTCTTCAAAGAATAATGAAAGTTTTTTTTAACAATACAAGTTAATAACTTGATATATTAAAAACTATTAATGAGTGTTATCTAAACTACATATTATATTAATTTATTGAAAGTACTTTTCTATAATTTTACTTGAACACAATCACCATGTTAGCAAGTTTCAAACCTCGAATCATTGATTCACAAGTTTCAAACCTCGAATCATTGATTCACTAGATTCAATTACTTGATCAACAAAAAAAAATTTAACAAATTTGTGAATGAGGAGATTCTTAGTTATCGCAAGAAAAACTATTATTGTTTACACATGAGACTAATATATGAAGATATATTAATTACCTTTGAATTTTAGTCGGCGTTTACTTTTATTAGGGTTTAGGTTTAAATACTAAATGAATATTAAATTTAAATGGGTTTAAAGAACCGGTTCCTACGGGGTATTAAATCAGTAAACGGTTTTGAAACAGGGACCGAACCGGGAACCTTATATTCATATTCTACGAAACAGGAACCGAACTTATATTTTTAAAACCGGTTCTTGACGGTTCGGTCCAACCGGTATTGTCGGTTCCGGTTCACAAGAACCGGTTCTTGCTCGCCCCTAATATTATTGTGTACTATGTGTGTAAAGAATACTTGTTTGTAAGATGTGAAAATGTAAAAGGTAGTATATATGTTATTAAATATATGTTGTTTCGTATAACGTAACTCACTAACACGTAAAATGACCCATTAGTTATCATAAGAATGTTTTCTAACACCAATAATGTCTCATTGCTTATATATTTATAGCTTCGTAAATCCCAAACAACCCCGTAACACGGTACAAGAACCTAATATATAACGACATGCCACAGCCTAATATAACTATGTGTAACATAAACCAACCTAATTTCAATTTAAAAAGCCAATTAAGTCCAATTACAAATGAAGTCACTAAAATCTATATGAAAGTCATCAGAAATCACCCACAGAATTTGAAACTCGTCTGTGATTTTTGACAAATTTTTGACATCAATACCGACAAGCATAATAATAACACTTAAAATAATATTAATAGCATTTTTACTATTAATAATAGTATCATTATTAGAACATCCATCAGTAATTCCGTCAAAGAACTACAGGGTTGCTGCCTTGTAGTGAGGGGTGATGTGGCAACGAGAGAATGGGGCAGCAGAAAAAGAGAAAGATTTTGATAGTGAAAACTATGAAGTATTAAAAACCAAAACAAGTGACAACTTTCGAAGTTAAGTTTCTTCCGAAGCTGAACATAGTTCTTTCTTCCAAAGCTGAACATAGTTCTTTCTTCCAAAGCTTAGTTTGAATCTTTCGAATGTTATGTTTGCTTCGGAAGAGATTTGAAGTTTACTTCGGATATTTTCGAAGGGTATCTTCGAAGGGTTATTTCTGTTCGGAAGATATAATATAGGGTCTTTAGTGTAATTTCTCAATATTTGTTGAGTGTGTCTGTTATAGTTAGTTAAACACTATAAATAGAAACCTGATGTAATCGGTGAGAAGGATCCGAAATCATGCTAATAATTCTAATCATCTGTAAATTTTTGTTCACAATTTCATTCTTTCTTGTATCATCTTTGTATTGTTGATATTCTGCATTTGTGTTCTCAATTGATTTTACAACAAAAGCAAGATGCTAATGTTGATTTGAAGATGTTAAAAAAAAATGTTTGATGGTGAGCAAGTCGAAGCTGACGAAAACGTGATGTGGCACAATGATACCAGCAGAAACATCACCCAACATTCAATACCGTCAAAAACCTTCAATCCGAGCAGATATTGTTGGAACTTTGTTTAAATCCATGTGTGGGATTTGTCCCATATTGGAACCAAGGAAAAATACTTCTTTACTTATAAAGAAAAATCCATTTAGCCATTCAAATGGATCACTAATTGGGCTAATGTGGATGGACTATGTGTGTGTATGGTTGGATTAATTAAACGGGTTATAAAATATATAATTAATGGTCAAAGATATTTTAATTCGTTTTATATTTTAATACGAATTTTGATTTTTAATAATATGTAATAATGACAGTTAATAACTGGTTTGACAGTTAATTCGAATTTAACTGTTTTTGTCAACATATATATACAGATATTCTGGGAGAATAACCACACCAGAAAATCTTACACACAAAAATTCGTTCTTGGGATTCATTCAAGAAAGGGAGCATAGCGATTTTCGTCAGAATCAAGCATTCGTCTTGATTGATTGTTGTATCCTCAAAACAGATCCGATCACCGGAAAATTCTGTTTTAGGACACTGCATTGCAGGCCTCAAATGGTGTTTTCTTGTAAACAAATTCGTGTATTCTACAATTCAAGTACGTTTACTATACTGTTCTTGTTTGATTCAAAATAATAGCATAATTTGTTTATATTTATTTCGAATATTTGAGTGTAAATCTGTTCATTAATAATTTTGTCATAACAGATATGAAACATCCCAAGTCCACACCCCCACCCTTAGAGTTTAAATACTTATACATATATGTCGTTTCCTATTGCCTACTTCAACATTTCATTACATACATTTCAACAACCCTCACCAAACCTCATAAAAAACATTACATCCTTATAAATACATGCATATCAAAACTATTATATATACTACGAACCAACATTTATAATTCACCATCCAAATATGAGAAATTTGATCACAATTTCCCAAGGTGTAAGGGAGTCACAATATGGCAAAATACTACTCTCTAGTGTGATGGTTACAAGGAAGAGAAACCTTTTCATAGGTCGAAAATGGAGGACTCTTGATGTCAAAATGGCTTTAGGGATGTTATGTGTTCACTTGCTTGCACTTTTCGCGCCATTTACCTTTACTTGGGGTGCATTTTGGACCGCATTTTTAAGCTACGTGTTGCGTGGCATGTTTGGTATAACTATTTTGTATCACCGTAACCTCGCGCACCATAGTTTCAAGCTGCCCAAATGGCTTGAGTACACCTTTGCTTATTTAGGAGTCCTATTTTTGCAGGTCTGTTTCTTTTTTTTCTTTTTTGTTTCTTTGAGCATGCAAGTTTGAGAAAATAGATACTAAAATCTCATTTCAAGTAGAAATAGATATTTGAACTCTAGCCATTTAAACAAATAAATATATCTAAAAGCAACCGACTAAAAAACAACAAACAGAAAAAACCAGCTCAAAGTCTGGTAAGTCGGCTTGACTTGAGCCGGTACATATTAAGATAAAAAGCAAATGGGATCTACTAACAAACAATAAAAACGTGTAACAGCCGAGATCTAGTCCACACAGAGCTTGGTCGGCTGAAATTTAGCCGGTGCAAGAAGTACGATGATGTGTTATTGGTTTTGATTAGCTTTTTAGAAGATCTTACTATACTTTTCAAGATAAATACATATGTCAGCTTAAATCTAGCCTTCTTAGCCAACTATGTTATATTTTCAGATAGACTGCTTAAGAGAATGTTTATTTTTAAGTAAGCTAAAAATCAATGACTAAGAAAGTAATATTTATTTTAACATTTTTCACTAAGAAAGCATCACAAAATATATATATATATATATATATATATATATATATATATATATACACACACA
>BJCM01000152.1:0-19072 GCA_018326385.1 Flaveria bidentis | reverse complement strand
ATATATATATATATATATATATATAAACTAGCCATGTGAATTCCAAGAGTCAAAAATTTTCATTTTTTCACAGGTGTGAGAATTCTCACAAAGTATCTCAAGTCCCCCTCATGCCATTAGAAGGTAATGTTACATGTTATTGAACATTAGTGCCTTTCATGCCACACTTCACGCTGGTGTATCATTTCATCTAAGTTAGTTGTAGATCCTAAAATTGTAAACAACTTTTTAAGCTTAGAACTCAATAGTGTGACTAGATTCAAACAACATGAACTATCTATGTAATTAACTTTAAATGCAAATACTTACTTCTAAGATTATAAACTAAAATTTTCTTGAACTTTATATACTTTTTTCATGCTAGTAAATAAGAATGTACATAGAAAATTATAGTACAGATTGCATATTTTTGTAGCGAGACTTGATTTTACTCTCATTGCCCTTATACAAATATTTTTGAAGTAATGTTGAAACCATCAAAAGGTGGTGAATCGGTATGGGTTAGATTAGGCTATAGTTCCAAGAATATGGATAAGGATCAATCCAAGATTCATCCTCTTTAGCAGCTTCTTGCCATCTTTTTTTGAATATCTTGTATTCTTGATGTGAATGCCTTCGTACCTAAGTATTAACAAAAGAACTCTAACTGAATTAGCTCAAATGTATTGAATATCAAGCCCTTGATCGAACACTCCCAATCAAGAATCACAAAAAAATGTGTGAAAAGGAACGAACATGATTTTTTTTTGCGGGATGACAAACTTTTTATCCCATGATCTATATTTATCATTGTTTTTCTAAAAAAAGGTCTGTGCAGGCTTTTGTGTCAACGCCGCGCAGACCATGCGTATACATTGTCATTTGCAGACTGTTTTTTGAATACGTTTCATTAAAAAAAAGTTTGTGCGAGCTTTTCTTTGTGCAGATTTGGGCCACCAAAACAAGAAAAAAACCCTAGATGAATAATAAGCAACCCCTCCAACTGCTCGACCTTGATAAGTGGCTGTTTGGAACATTGTGTCGAGTCATTAAGAGTTATCACGAAGTAAGAGGTAGCCTTTGAATCATTTAGCATATTTATGAAACTTACCCGTTAAGAGTATTCATGAACCATTAAGAGAAAACTTTTAAACGAAACAAACATTCTCTACCTCTTATTGATTCAGATGTAACCTTTTATTGTAATCATTAAAATGATACCAAACATCCCTTAAGATTAATCTAACAATTACCCACTTAATCTTGCTTTCATCATTATCCTTCATATAAACATTTATCTTGCTTAAACCGACCATTTTCTTGATTCCTCTTTACCCTTCGGGCTCTACCTTGACCACGTCCTTGGTCTTCTTGGTTTGAGCCCTCATTGCCATAATGTTCAAATCCATGCCTTTCCTTCCTTTCTTTCCTAATCTTTATGTTTGGGTTGTCTCCCAATATACGACCTTTATTCCTCGGACAATTTTCACAAAACTATTAAACTTCCATTCCTCTCGGAGTCGTAACCACGCTATTAGAAAAACAAGCCACTTGTTTTTCCATATTTGAAGCCACTAAACGAAAGCTATGCCATTGGTTAGTTTTTCCTACATTGTTTGGTTGAAATACTTCAGCTAGAAAAAGAACTAGCCACATATTGTTCTTGTCCAAGGCGAGAAAAAATCCTACCCTGATCATTATTAAAGGATTGCTTACAAGTGATCAATTAGACCTTGTGTGATATGATTACTTGATTAGAATTATTCGACAGCACCCCTAAAGGTCAACTCCTACCCTGATTATCAATCTACTTTTAAACGATACCTACCTGCTTGTCGGTTAATTGAAAACCTGTGGGTCATCCAAACCTCCTACTGTACCTAGTCAACCAACTAATGGCCCAAGACACACTAATAAAAGACACTGCTGCCTAAGAAAATGACTCCAATGGCATCCTTGCAACCAAAGCCTGCTCCCTCTCTCAAATCTCAACTCTCAAATCTTCTCTTTTACCAACCTCTAATACCAACTGTTAGAAATCAGGTGTTTGATCCAACGCACCAAACCAAGAATCACAACTGATTATGAGAAATAAGAACAAAGAACACAATGATTTTTTATGGAATCTCCCCCACAAGTCTTTTGTATGTACTAATTAATGCACATGAAATACAAGAACCCCTAACCTATATCTATAATAAACCAATCACCAAGGTACCTAAACATATACAAACCTCCTATATTAAAAATACCAAATATAGGACACCATACCATAAACTAAACTTACAAAAACAAATAAACCTAAGTAATTAATATGACTTACTAAACAACCACGCCAACTGTTAGACCTTGGCAAGATTAATCCAACAAGAGGACCATTACACCAAGTCTCCTTGTGTAATGGAAGTAACAAAATTGCGTGAAGGTGTACTTTTAGGACTCATTCGTAGAGGTGGCAACTTTGACATTTTATCAATTTGGAAATAAAAAAGTTCAGCAAAAATAGAATGACTAAGTGTATTTTTTATGCATACAACCTTCTATATTGTTTTATAAAAAAAACTAGATTATTAATATTAGAAAATTTTATTTTGCAATCATGTTTCACACCCTGGACTGGAGAGATTGAGGTCAAAGCTGTTTGGAACATATTCTTTGAATGCAGTCTCAATTCTATATGTATCCCATTCTACAAGTATATAAAAGAAAACGTACTTCCACTCTAGCATTTGGTTCTGAAGCATTGTTTTTTTCCTGCAAAAACATAGTAAATACACATAATTAATTTGCACTTTAAATACAATATAGGTGAGTTTGCAAGCTTGTATGTTTGTAATGACATAGCAGAGGCGGTCATTTTGGCTCATTTACACCAGAATATACCAATATAGGTTATGTTCTATCTCTAACCAAATAAACATATTTGACAAACTAAGTATAAATAGCTAGTCCTATCAGTGTGGGCCCAACAACTGCTCTTTGTGTACTCTATGTGAAAGACTAGGAGACTCGTAAATTTAATGTTTTTTGAGAATAAGTTTCAAAAGACGCATGGTAGGCCTGTAGCCCCTCCATTTCTTGCACTATTAATGTTTTTTGAGTTTTCACAGAATACGCACCAGTTTCTAAGTAGTGCATATGACCATATCTAATCACAACGGCCACCTAAAATAATTCTCTACCGCAACCTGTCATCATAAGTGTATCAAGCCTCAACACTTGGATAGTTGATTCAAGTGTCGGTGACCATTGACAACAAAGATCTATTCTGTTCTCTCGTATATCCGCATGTTTTACCTCATATCACGGTTACTATTCGGGTCTTACTGCAATTAGCCAAATAGGCCAAACTTAACCCATCCTATCTTTTTCCATAGACTGTTTTATATGTAACTAAAGTCCAATTATCTTGCAATCTTTCAGTCACATCTACTTGTTCTCTTACCTTTACACTTGATATTTCTTGTAAAATTTATAACAGAATCTAACAATTGAACAGATTGGTGAAGGGCATATTACATAGAACATTATTTGGGTAGATATTAGCCTTCAATTCATTACCATGTCTCCATCTCATCTTAATCTCTATGGTCATTCATTCATTATCTGAAAATTAGGAAGTTAGTTCATACTTTTCCTCATTTTCTTTTGTTCATAGTAAATCCTATCAATGAGGGAAACATACGATAGTATTTTTCCACCTACAGTCAAGAGAGTTGAGTTTCCTTTCTCCCTAGTAAAGACCATGTGTGAGTTTCTGGTCAAGTTGTCCTAGTTAAAGGCATCCATAGTTAGCCTAGTACTCCTGGCCTTGGTACAAAAGAAAGCAGCAACCCTGCAGAATCTCTTAGTGCAATATGTCCTGTATGAATGCTAGATGGCTTAAGTGATTCGAATTCCTGGATAAGAGTATAGTTTGATCCGAGTAACAACATTCTATATAGCTTTCCTATTCCATTCTACTGGAAGTTGCTTACAAAACTGTTAAACATTTGAATGACATAAGCTTATCATTCAGAAGCCACATTCCATATGTTATGGCAGATCTCAACAGGCTGAAATAACTGCATAAGAGATGGGTCAACAGATTGCCACACACAATTACACAAGTATATCCTCAGTTTTTTTTATTTGCCAATCAACTTGTGTATCTCTTGGAACACAATTTAACAGAGGCTGTCCAAGAGTTATAATTGGCAAACCTTAGTAATCTTTATGTGGTGAGATAATGGGCACCAAATATGGTTAAAGCCCATGATACCAAGAGCAGTAACCTATTACATTGTGATGAAAGCAATTAGTAATAGGAATATCCAAAGATATCCTTTAAAAACAAGAAAAGAGCGTATAAAACCAATAAACCAAAGTAGTTGGACAAAAAACAGGATCCAAAATGTGAATTATAATGCGTTGGTAGGCAGATCTGGAAATCCAGAAGGTCCAAGGAACAGAAGTCGATTGATATACCCAGCGACAAGGGTGGTTAGGTAAAGAGATCTTTTGGGTTTCAAATTACCGCAGCAAGGCAGAACTTGGAGGTTAAGGTGGTGTTAATGTTTCTAATGTTTGACCAGCCGATGTAAGGCGAGTATGATGATATGGTGTGAGCCTATACATGAAACCAAAAAGGGGGTCAAACCTTGGATTTTCCAAGATTGGGGGCCTCCTCAAGTTGATACACAATGTAGATGGAACAAAAATTTTGAGAGCTTTCATACCAAAATGAAGTTTAGAGAAAAATGTGTATATTCACAAAGTGAATACTTAAGTTGAGTTCGTAGTACAAAAGATAAGCGGGTTGAGATTGACCCACAACTAACTTTTGTCCCCTGTTATGACTTCAATAAATAATTATGTTAAATATGATTATAAAACTATGTTGATACAATGATAATATACAACTCCAAATAAACTGACTTGGGAGATCGTATGCGAAACAATAAAAATTGGCAGGCTTTCCACCTCTTTAATCCATTCCCATTTTAATTAAGCATTTCATTCAACGCCAATGAGATAAAATATAACTAAATTGACTCATTCATAATCAAGAGAAGAAGTTAAGAAAATGATCACTAGACTAACCTTGTTTTGAAGCTCCCCAAAGGTTGTGAGACCATAGTGAACAACGTATTCAGCATCTACAACCCCAACATTTTTTGTTCTATCTCCCTACCATACAAATGCTAGTGTCAATAACAAAGTCACAATAAATATGCATTTTCTACTTTCTTTTTACTTTGTGGTTTAATAAAACATGTAAATTTTTGTCAGCTTTTTCACACTTATATATGAAGGGTTAACCTTGAGTATGGAAGAACCAAAAGTTGAAGTACTAAAGTTGAAGGTTAAGGTTTTTATCAGTATGTTTAGCTTATGGCAATGTGTCTTTTATTTGGTAAGTTTAATGTGGTACGATACTCTAGTTAGTTAAGGATGGTCTTTGATTTCCTACTTTGAGTCAAACTAGGAGTCTTGGAGAGGCAAGTTAGAGTTGTAGTATGAGCAGATTGGTCGGATTTATGCAATTTGTGTAAATAGTTTATTGAGAAAATGAAAGTTAGCAAGAAATTTGATTGTTCTGTTTGAGTTTTATTTATTCTTGGGCCTGATTTCCAGAAACTGTGTTGACCGGAATTTGGGTCTAAAATCCGGTTGTGTTCTTATGTATGCTCAATCCAATTAACTCCAACATTATATACCTGCAGAAAAAGCCTTCACATGTATAAGTGTGAAGTATATAAAGTAATACAAATTCCATACTTAAAAATCTAGAAATTCATTTGCTACAACCTACTTATTAATGCAAATAAAAAAGGACAAAACAGTTTTACATTAGCAAATATGCAATCATGTGAAGCAAAAGAAATTACCTGTGCACAATAACCAAACAGAATATCTAGTCCCCATGCATGGTTCAAGTCACTCTGCAAAAGATAGAGGTAATACGACATTAAAGCCTAATTAAAGATTTTGTTAGAGGAAGACTAATGAGGTTAAAAACTTGATGACAGTATTTCATTAGCAAGGGTATCTGATACGAACCCACTGTTGGGTCCGGGTCAATTTGGGTCAGATCTGATCAAGTTGTTGTTGGATGGAGGGAATTCAAGTGGAGGGAAATTGAAAGGAGGGAAAGCAATTGAAAATTCAAGAGGAGAGGGAGTGGGGTTAACCATTCCCACCAATGTTTAGTTTAAATATTAGTGTTCCTGTATTTTTAAGGTGTGGATGCATTTGTTTATCAACTTGGGTTTTTACCTTTGTAATTGGAGATTTAGCCTATCTCAAATAAGGCTATTTGTTCTATATTTAAGCATTCGAATTTCGGGTTCTAACAGTATCATAATTTCATAAGTAAAAAACAGAGGTATACTAGTTTATTCTTTATGGGTAGGGTTGGATTGATGAGAAACACTATTTATTTACCAGTAAAAAACTTTTTGTAAATAAAAAACGTTTCAAATATGATTACTACATCATATTACCTCCATAAATCATCTAATTTTTTGAATAGGATGATGTAGAAGTTTTTACACATTAAAAATACATACTGTGGTGCTTTTGATTCCTTTGGTACCTTTGGACCATTTTCTTCTTATCTATTTTTTATGACATCTTTTACATGGAGCATTAGTGAGACATGATGATTTCTGTTCACTGAATAAGAGAAAACCTCCTAACAAATTCAATATTCCAATGTGTTTGTAAAAATGTCTTAGTATCAATTTCAGAAGTCATATTTCATTTCAGTTGGAAAATGCAGTCAGATGAATGGGGCACAGATAAACCTGCAGTTGTATATATAGTATACCTCACCTGGATCATATACCATATACATCGCCATGCAGCTCGGGAAAAGACTGGTGCCATCAACTCTACCCACCTAACTCGCATAGTTAAAATATTTATATTATTAATGGGTTGCGATGTATATGTATGTATTTGCTTATATAGATAATAAAAAATAAAAAAAAGTGTTTGCACGTCAACCCAACCCGACCAATTTCAGCCCTGACAGCCCATAGTAAAAATGACTGGTTTTCAACATAAAACAACCCATCTTCCCACCTCTACAAAATGGCGTTCCAAAAGAGAAAACTGTTATACATAGCAACACACTTTCACTTCATTTCTAAGTTTGGTCAGTGGACTAAAAAAAATTTCACAAAAACCATCTGACTTCTGAGCACCGTATAAAAGCCATATAACTTTCATAAACCATTATAAAACCATCCGACCTTTGAAAACCATGAAAAAGATCAAAACTAAATGGTTTTTGTAATCAATTTTGAAGTCCAAAGACCAAATTAGAACTGAAGCTAAAGTACATTATGGGACCCTCCTAATAAAGTATTGTTGTTTATCCTGATAAGAAATGCCAATTACTTTTCTAGTAATTTATACATGTTTTCATGGTTTTAAAAAGCGCAAGGTGCTCCAAGTCGCAAGGCATGAGGCGAAAGCTTCACATACATGAGGTGCTGCTCTATTACAACCAAAGGCTACATCTCTCACCTCTCTTTTACATATCAGCCTTCTTCATCAAGTAGTTTATTCAGAATTTTTTCATCCTTTTGATAGTTTTTACAGATCAGCCTCCTCCATACTAGCCTAATTTTGACCCACATGTGCATGAAGCGCTGCCTCAAGGTCTTGAGGTGTTTATAATCAACCTCTCACGTGGTGCCTGAGTTTGCTTTTTAAAGTCAAACTTGTATAAACACCAATCAAAGTAGGTTGCTTAATGCTGAAGTTTTTACCCTGTGCAAGGAGGATAGTCACTTGTCGAATCACATCCGTGCTTGTGACTACTAGCTTTAGCCCTCCTAAAGATGCAGCAAACCAAAATTATTTACAAAAATGCTCCACCTGATCAAACACACATCTGAGCCACAATAACAGTGCAACTATACATCTTAGCAAAATAAAGAATAAAAACTAACTGCGTAAGGAACAAAATCTTCAAGACTACAAGCACTCATATCAGACACAAAGAGCTTAAATGACTGAACAGTTTATAACATAAGGTAAAGATTTTGGAAGAAGACATGCAACAAAGGGCAGTGTGTGTATAGGAAAAAGGGGGGAGGGGAGGAGCAGAGAGGAGAGAAGAAAAAACCTATGAACAGTGGAGTTGCTCCATCGTGCAGTGATTGTATGATGCACCTCAGAACTTGTAGAATCCAGTGCTGGTTGTGAGATTTCAAGCCCTTCATCTTTAACTATTGACAGATATCTGTAAATATTATACTAAAACAATATTCAATTACATTTCTCATATCAAGTATCATATGACAAGAACATATGGTGGGTTAAAATAAAATTCAGGCATGTTTAAACACTCTCATGGATTGCAGCATAAACCAGAAGTTTATATTAGATGAGACTACCATACCGGTCAGGGTCAAAATGGTCAACTCCAAGATCTTCATCCCAGAGAAAAATATAACTGTAATTAGCAACTATATCTGGATGTAAAAAACGTTTCGCAAACCACCTGTGGGACACAATATTAAAAACATAAGCAGGGGGACGATGTGGAAAAAAGAGAGAATTTTAGTATAAGGATTTACCATTTTGTTTGATTAACTGCAGATACATGTACCACACTGTTGGCCCATTCTAGTTCCTTCCATGCATCAATGACACCATCATAATGGAAAAGCATCACGCTGAAATCACTTGATAAAAACTGCATTAGATGAAGGAGATTACCATGTGCTTATGGTAAAGGTAAATTTGAAAAATAAAAATGTAAACAAATGAATTACCTTTGTGACCATTTTATCTACCGTTTCCATCTGTTTTATACCAACCGCGGCAGTAAATAAGCTTGTTGTAGAATTTACCTTCTGTTGATAAAAATACAGGTTAATTACATCTTGTTTAGCATTATACTATAAAAAAATTTTAATATTCAGACAACCAAATAAAAATTGTTGCTTTTATGTTGGAATAGAGTAGCAATTCGTCCTGAAAACTCTTGTAGATCTCAAAGACCTTCACATCTAGAATTGATAACTCCAATAACTATATACACACATATATAGAGGGTCCAATACTGAACCAATTTTAAGTGGAGAACTACCAGAACCGTATAGACACATGTATGAACCAATTGTTTTAAGTGTGATATATCTCTCTCACTAGTCACCATATCTTGTCCGAACAACGTGCTCATGCTCTCTTAAAATTGACTCTGTGTTAAAAACATGCAATATATACATACACAAAACACACACACGTGTGTGAGAACTTGTAACATAAGTTAATTTTAAATTTTTACCTTACGACGACCCCATAGCGGTTGCATTTGCAAGTCAGAAGTATTGGCAACAAGTCCTTTAGGTAATGACTCACTTCCAGGTAGACGATATTGACTCTTGAACAGGAAAAGAACAGCTATAATAATATTAATGATAAAAATAACATAAACATAAAATTACACAATAACTGACTAGTAGCTTAAGCAACAGTGAAAAGATATATAAAATGATAACTTCATCAGAGATCCATGCAAAGTGTTGTTCAAAGATAAAACTATACCTGAGATAAGCATATCTGCTCCCCTTCATGTGGTTGTGGTACTTCTGATGGCTTTAGTGGTGCTTGTGTTTCTGGTTGCAGCGGCGGTTCTGGTGAGGGTTTGGTTAGTGGTTGCAGCTGAGGCCGTGGAGTTGGCTGTTGTGTTGGTGGTTGTGGTTGCGGTTGCGGTTGGGGAGATGGCTGTAGTTGTAACTTCTAGAGGAAATGAAAGTTCTCAGTATGGCTAAAACATAAATTTTTTGTCTTTGACTATGTGTGTCAAAATTATCAAGATTGTTATATGTCAGCAAAATGCTTTAACAATTTCTCAATATGTCTAAACAAAAATGTTTGAAGGCAATCCTGAATTCAAACTACAGTTTTCTTCTTGAAATATTTCCTCCTCAAAACAACATTTTACTAATCAAATTAGTGTATAATGAAAGTCACAGAGTTCTACTGTTGTATAATTCCATATATTGGTTGTGTGTATTAAAGGGTTACATAAGAGACCTACATATAGAGTTTGGTATAAAATTAGCCCCCCCAGGATCGTATTCCCTTAAGATAAAAGTTTCAAGTAAGTGGATAAATCTAGAAACCGGCAACCATAGTTGTTACAAGCTGTCGCCTAGTGGGACTAGGCCACAAAATAATGCTAGTCCCAAACACAACGCTTCATTTGAAAAGACAATCATCCATGTCGAAATCGTTCAAGTACTGTAAATGGTAATAAAAAAAATTTTAAAGCCTTCTATTGATGAAGATTATAAGAAGTAGAAGAAGATTATAAGAAGTAGAAGAAGATGAAGACCACGTAATTAAAGTTGATGGCGCATCTTAAGATTTGAAAGAACTTTTGGTTATTCAAGTTTTACCATTTGTTACTTTACGAACTATTTGTTTTCAAGTATGAACATTTTGTTTTTAGAGTTTTTTGGTATTTGAGATGATATTAGTACTTTATGTTAAAGATTATGGCCTTGAAAATTTTTTGTATTTGAAAGAAGTGTTAGTTTTCATTACATAATAAATTATTAGATGTTTTAATTTTAGTAAGCTTTCTTTTCTTATTCGTGCGCTTTTTTTGCGCTTCTCGCCTAGGCCGTAGTCCTAACAAATCGCCTAGAGTGCGCTATGTAAGAATATTAGCAATCTCATCATTTGTCGATATAACTTTGACACTAAGCAAGCTTTTTTTCTAACAAAATGACTTCCAATTCTTGCATGCTTTGTGCAGGCATGAAAGATAGGACTAGTAGAGACATTGGTTGAACATAGATTGTCACATCATAGATTAGGAGCTGAACTGCACCAATGCCAAGTCATGAGGAAGAGCTTAGAGCAAGTTCAACAATTGAGTCAACAAAATTTTTTTATTAAGATTTAGTATATGAACAAGAAACTTTGTTGCTTCATATGATTAAGCTCGTATAGAAGATTCAGAGTTTTATGAATAACTTTGCCATTAGCATCGGTGAAGGCATGAAGTGTCTATCCGAAAGCATGTTAAAATTCAACGATGTCGTGAAAATGACGTAAAATGCATTTAAATACACACCATTGGTTTTCATTGGAGTATGCAAAACTGGACACACATTTTACACCGCATATGTGACATAGGGACGAGAAAGTAATGTATAAGCGCACTAACAACCTATATCTATTATGGATTTAAGAAACAAGCATTGTGAGCAAAAGATAATGGGCTATATGTGGTCATTGGTATCTGAAAGGTTGGCTTGTTGTAAAAGCTCCAAAATGTATATTTCAAGGGAGTGTGATGTTAGTATGTTACCACCTTGAAAAGTGAGGAAAGACCCAAAAAGTAATTAACGTCAAGGCCTTTTAGTGCAAAAGCAGTGCCAAATGAGTTTGTTAATAGAGATGATGTTTTTCTCATTTATCTTAGAACTAGTGAATGCAAGTGTATGAAAGGCATTGGTATCAAGCTTAGGATGTTTGAGGCGGTAAAAAGACTTATGAAGAAACAAACATGATCTAGTCGTTGTGTAAATAAAACCAAGAGGCTATAAATAGTTTCCTTTAGATCAACATGACATGCAGCTAACATTTGAGATACTATAAGAGAAAAAAGATGGCCATTATGTTAATGAGGGGTTGTTTGGTATTTTCTGAATGATTAAGTGTTGAACCAGTAAGAGGTCTAAACCATTACGAGGTCTGAACCATTAAGAGCTAGTATATCGTTTAACTATTCAAAAGCAAATGTCTGAGCAATTCAGATAAGAGGTCTTAACCATTCAGCATTAGACCTCTTAACCATTTAGAGGCAAATGTTTGAACCCTTCAGACAATTGCTTGTGAAACAAACAGTCTAAACCGTTAAGTGCTAAACCATTCAGAAATCTGAACCATTAAGAGGCTGATTAAGATGCCGCTAAACAGCCCTTAACACCAAAAGCTATAAAAAAGTTTCCTTTATATCACCATGAAAGAAAGCATTCTGACCATCATTGTATTATTAAAACCAGAAGGCTATAAAAATGGCATTCTCAACGTCATCTAAACAGTTTATAGGTTACGATGGGACAATAATGATGTTATCACTCGTTACAAAGCTCTATTTTTTGCCAAGGCTTTTGATAACAACAGAAAATTAATTTACATTTTCATTAGACTTTCAGCCTAGTCGCCAAATCATTATATCATGGTTGTTCTCACCTTTACCATAACTCAGATTATGGCCGCTTAGACAAACTTGTATTGAAGAACCCCACGACCCCACCTACCCCCTAACAAAAATCCTTTTTTTTATCTCCATCTCCATAGAACTTAAAAGCAAGAAATAATTGCTACGATTGTTCTTAGTCATCGCCTTCTTGGCGATTGCGATACATATCGCCAATCCCAAGCCTAGTCTCTTCGTCACATTGTTCCAACAAATCTTCCATCACATCACTATTTATCCCCTCCACATTTTCCCTCACTTATGCATGATTGCTTGGTTCTTTGCTTTTATGAAGATTAGATGGCAAGTGTGACAGTGAAAATTGTGGTTGCGAGTACAGACTACAGAGGACCTTTCTACAACTATAATTGGTCTAGCCCTAAAAAACCAATCAATGAAAACCAGTCCAACCGAAGACCATAAGCTACACCACGATTCGGCTCATGAGTTGTCAATTTTCCATCTCTTGGTCTCATTCTCAGTTTTGGTCTGTACATATATAGTCTAAGGCCCATGAATCTTACAATCAACAAAGTTAGTATTAGGGTTGCAAACTTGCCTGCTAGGCTTTTCCAAACTTCCCTTCTCTATGCTTCCAATCTAGATATGCAATTCTTTATGATGGGGAACCTAGGAGCTTTCCTCTTATAAACAAGAGACCACATGTTTTTACAAGGTCGAAGTACTCTTTAACCACTAGACATATTTTTGGCAATAATAAATAAGCTTGGCTAATAGGTGAGGTGGGAGAGGTACTAGTGTAATTAGCTCATTGAAAAGGAAGTTGTTTCCTAGTAGGTGTGAGTGATGGTTTGGGTGTTGTTGGTGAGGGTGTTAAGGTAGTAGATTTTGGTGATAATGGTACATTAGGTGAAAGGGAAATGAACTCATAGAATACAACAATGCAAAAGTTGAAAGTTTAGACGCAAGGATGAAATAGTAGGAGTGTAGGACCAATGATAAGATGAAATTAAGGCGAAGGGGTGTCGATGACCATAAAAGGTGACACCCACTACATAAGTGGTAGCAAAGGTGGTTTGTTGGTGATGGAAAAAGGGAACTACCCTGATCAAAATGAACATGACAAGCAATGTAAAATAATAAGTAGGTGAGTCAAGCCATTGATATCAAGAGGACAATAGCCATGAACTACATGAGGTTGATTAAAATCCATTTCTGATAATTGTAGGATTGAAAATTAAAAATCATTCGCAACCCAAAACTTTAAGCAATGAGTAATTGGGAGACCTTTTGAATATATGTTCAAAAATAGAGTTGCTGACTAATGTGCAGATTGCAGTGCATCTAGAAAGGTAGAATATCATGTTATGCAAAGTGAAATCATTGTATATCGATTGTGTGTATAAAATGGTTATATATGGGGCTCTATATAAAACTCAATATCACACATAAATACCTTTGAGGGTAGGATAATTACAGCTAAGCACATAAGTGACACATGATTTCAATTAGATTGCTTATACATGATGCCTAAACTATTAAGTGCAAAATTTATATTCTTTTTGAAAAAATACATTCATGGACACATGCTTTGATATACATTTTATTATAATAAATAAGACAACAATAATAATAACCATCCTTCATGAAGCAATTATTATGAAATTGAAACTTAACATATATATGAAGGAAACAAACCTCACTTGTCATTTTTGAATATCCTGCACTACGTATAACGTCTATGCCCCATCTAATAGATTTCTGCATAGGAACATCCAAATTTTGTTGATATAAGCAAGAAACCTTATGATCATATTCAAATATGAATATATCTCATCCTAAACAACTAAATTTCATTTGTAAGAACTAATTTTCATACCTCTCTATGATCTTTACCCACAAATATAGTGCCAATCAATAATGCTAGACAGAGTAGAAAAGCAGCAGGTAGGAAGAAGCCATGATATGCTCCTATACCTTTTGACTTTTTCAGCCATGAGATCTAAAACATAATAAAAATCAACAATGTTTACAAAAACAATCAAAAGATAAAACAGTCACATTTTAAGATCAACCTGTTTCAATTAAAAGATGAAATTTCTTTTTCGGTTTTGATGGTAACTTTTCAGGGTTGTGATACAAGTAATTATCAATTTTCTCAAAAAAAAATAGAATTAAATAAACCTAAACAAAAACATCAATATTCAAAGATGAATATCAACCCATTAGCCCCAAAACTCAAGATTCTCTCCTTTCTCCATAAACAAAATTGCCTTGTGAACCACATTAATATGAGACAATTACAGTAAATATATAGAACCAAATTAATATGAGACAATTACAGTAGATATATATAAACAACTCAGGATTCAAAGCAAACTCAAATAACATCAGGGGTGATCACATTTTCATGGATTAACTCCAATACAATATCAGCATCGTTGCATGAGTGATGGGAACAGAGACAAATTGTGCTTACAAATCTTGAAGCCATCGTCTTTCATTGAACCCAACAAGATCCGTTGCACAAATGTTATGCTCTAAATAAGTAGGTATTTTCAGATTAAAAAAGATTCAAATATGAAATCCCTTAACGTTAATTACCGATTATGAAAGTGATGAAGATTTTTTGGACCCCAACGACTTCAACATTGGATTAAATGGAAATGGTAGGAACCCTAAATGATGGAGATGAGGGATGGAGGATCCCCCGATTTGCAAGGAGAATTACAGGAAACAAATGGGAGGGTTCATATAAAATAGATATGAATGAAGGTGGAAGAGTCGAAACATATAATTTAAATAATATGTTATTATAAACCAAATTTATTTTTATTATTTTTATTTTTTTTATACATAGATATAAGTACATAGAAAGATAGAAACAATAAAATATTTTAATAACATAAATATAATATTTATATAACTCAGCCTTTAATTTAAATACTCTTGTGTTATACAAATTAACATTAAAAATAATATAATAGATAACATATATACATATAATTTAATATTTGTTACAATAAAATTTCTATATATAACAAACATATATAAATTATTATAAACAATAGTATAAAAAAGGAATATAACTATTATTCATAAATATACGTAAATATTTTTATATATCTGCTAAGCATTTTAGTTTTAATAATGATTAGCTAAAAATTAATCTATATTTTAACAAAATTAAGTTTTATTAAAGTATTTTGAAGAATTTAGAAAGAAATTATCTTGATTATTATACTATTAAATGAGAGTTATTAGGAAAAAAATTTTGAAGTCAAAATTTCTACCAAAATTGTAAATTATTATGCTAGTGACACAATAAAGTTTTCTAGGATTGTTGTTTATGAATGTCTATAACATTAATCAATTGTATTAGGCTTCGATTGAAACACAGTTTTGTTTTGAGGTTTATTTAGTTATCTTGCGGTTCAATGTGAATAAAATACAATCATCGTCTTTTTCTCATGATTAGTTTTATTCTTTTGTGTATTCATAAGTGAGTGTTTTACGTCTTCATTGACCTGTGTTCTCAAGTTTATGATTTTATTGACTTCAATTTGCTTCATAGTTTCATCATCACAAAGGTGTCTTAAATCCAAGTATGTGTGTGTTTTTGTAGTATAACTATTATGATTTCTTGTTATCTAATAATTCTGTTGTTTGATTTTAATTAGTGCTTAAATTGAAAAACTCATTCACTGTTTTTTATAATCTCGTTGATTTCATAATACATCTCTATTTGTCCACTTGAATGCCCACAATATAATGTCTCATCCATTGCTTTTGTACTCATATGATTCACATGCATTTTGTTTGTTGACTACTGGTTAATTCCAATTTTGTAATTCAGGTTTGTGTGGTTTTCTGTTTTGGAATTTGGTAAACAGATTACATAAAACAATTGTTTGTTGATTATGACTTTGATAAAATTAATGCTGATCGATCTATAATCAATTTGTAAACTAATAATCTGATTTGGGTTTTATTGATTATTGATTTGTTGTGATAATGAAAATCAAGGCAGCTATTGTTTTTTATCTTCTAATATTTATTTTTGGTTGTGGAACTTAATTACACGATATATGGAGTGAATATGTTGGGTTGCCTTGCTGATTATGATGAGTTTTTTTATTGCTTCAACCAGTAGAGGTAATAATGCATGAAGTGATAGAGACTATGTTTTGAATTTTAGATGACCAAAGTGTTTGTGTTTCCTTGAACATAATGGGTTCTTGAGTGTTGACCATTTGAGTCAATTACGGATCTATGAGTGATGACGGAGTGGGCTAGTACCCACCTATAAAGCCCAATAAAAGTGACAAGCCCAACCCAATCCACATTTGTAAAATCATCACCCTTATGTAAATAGGGGCTCACCCCCACCCTTTTAAGCCATCCCATTTTCAGTGGAAACAACCACTATTAGCATGTATTCTATCTGTCTTGAAAACCTCTCTTCACTATCACCTTCATCTCCTTAGTAGGATGAGACTCATTGCCTAACATGAAAGGGGTTCTGGTATTCTTTCCTGTTAGGGATACTTACTTCATAATGAGTAGTGTCTTATCATATGATAGTCTATTTATCTTTTTTAGTACATGTATACTTACTTGCATACTTGATAATTGATTATCATAAGTATATGCTTACTTGCATACTTGATATATACTTGATAATTGATGATTATCATAAATATAGTTCATAATTGATTTATCTTTTATAGTAAATCCCACACTGTCCTTTAATGTAGATCTGCTTTGTTGTTATAGTTTAGATCCAAGCTTGGGATAGCTAGGCACGGTTCAACCCAACATCAAGCCCGACCTTGATTTGGTTGTAGCAAAAGTGGTGCCATTTGTGGGACCTGTACAAAAAGCATGTATCTCCACTATCTTCTCACCTTGTGGATTCAAACCAATGGCTCAAAAGATTCGATTTACATCATCAATATGTAATGTTCATGCTTCTATCCTAAAGAATTTGTTTCTCGACGACTATCTTGTTTGTCACACCAAAGTGAAACAAAGTTATCCTACAAATACAATACACATGTATTCGATCTCATTATATCATACCATATTCATATGTTATTGCAAAAATTGAACTTACATGTACTATCTCATAAAGGCCAACTGTGCTACTTGTTTTTGCATGCGTGAAAACACATCATGCTCCTTTATTTCTTGAAATAGATCATTTATACTTCACTCCAAACATTGTCCGGTCAAACACTCAAAGAGCTTAAGGCATGAATAACCTTTTTCTATTATAATGTACTAGAAATACTTCACAACGTACAAGTTTGTAGGATGTCTTATGTACATTGGTATCTATCTTCACGTATGAAAACCTTTGCCACACTTTTTCCTTTATAGTGTACTGTATGTGTAAGAATCCTCTAAAGCTAGCTATTATTAGCATAGTGCTTCCTACATGAAACACACATCTAATTTTATTTTTTGTTACCAATAGTTTTTTTTTAACGGCTGGTTAGTTGTTAGTATCACCAAGTTAGTAAAATTCACTCATGCCAAGGTTTGAACCTTGAAACTCCAAGAGAAACAAAAGTCTCTCACCTCCCCCTTAACCACTAGGCTAAGAGATCATTGGTAGTTACCAATAGTTAATAAGAAAAATCAAAATGGTAGTTACTCTATTCATTTATTAACAAATGATAAAGCCATTCAACTTCATTTAAAAGAACTTTAATGTGCTTTATAAAACCATTACAAGTGTGATTCTTAAATCTATGTTTATTATAGAAAAACTGAAATATATGTTAAATCCAAAGATCAATTTTTTCATGAGACAAATTCATGATAATGAATAGTTTTAACCATCAAGGTAATAAGTATGTTTTAATAACTTTTTGATTAATTTGTATAATTCATATAAACAAAATGCTATTTAACATCAATTGTTTAATACTCACACATACCTATCTTTTTTCCTTCCATTTTTATAGGAGCTTTTATGAAAGGTGGCATGTTAGTAACGATGCATTTTGATTACTTTGCTTATTTCTAATATTTAAGTATAACATAAAATACTAATACTCATAAAGTGAATGAATGTACTATTATCCTCTATGGACACATGCAAACAATAGTTATGAGTTTGACATAAGTGATATTGTAATCCATAAGTTTTTTTTAAGGGTCGTTTTACTGGGACACTCCAAAATTTTAAATCAACACCCGTGTATCCTATACGTCGTATATGGGTCCATACGCCACGTATAGGGTCGATTGACGGGAAAGTCATCATACCCTATACGCGGCGTATGGACCCATACGCGGCGTTTGGGTATTCTCTGACAAGACCATGGTAGACTCATGGTTAGACTCGTGTCGGGGTAGCTATACGCCGCGTATGGGTCCATACATTGCGTATAAGTTCCCAATTTTTTTTGCTGCAAAATTTATATGTTTGCTAAGGAACCTATACGCCGCGTATGGACCCATACGCGGCATATAGGTTAGGATGTTTATTATATATTATTGTTTATAAAAATTTTGCGTATAAAAATTGGTGTCGACTTTATTTTGCACTTTAAGGTTGAGATTTTGCGTATAAGTTATGTTTTGTAACATATTAATCGACAATTTTAAATCTTAATTAACCAATAAAACATATAAAACAAAACATACATTAAATGATAATATAAATAACGAAGTTTTTAAATACATAACAAAATGAAAGTACAATTAATAATATAAAAAACTGCAGGATCGATGTTTGTCACTAAACACAATGTTTTCTCTCAAACTCACCTAGAACAACACTCAGGTATAGAAAGAATCCGTAAGAGTTGATCACAATATAGAAAGTAATAAAGAACACATAAGGTAATTTTCAAGGTACTTTTATATATTGCTTCTCAACTCAGTAATACAAGACTCTTACAA
>BJCM01000151.1:0-17143 GCA_018326385.1 Flaveria bidentis | reverse complement strand
GTGGGGCTCCCCTTCTATATGCAGGGTAGAGCATCACAAACGTATATTTTTGTTCAAATAGTGTAATTTTTTATATAAATATTGAGTTCGCTCCTTATAAAAAATTAAATTTCACCCTCGCCCCCTACGAGATAGTTCAAACTCGACCACTGAAGACATGGTTTATAGTCGAGTGTGATAATAAGATTTAGAAATCTATCACATGCCTCATCATTCACATTCATAATATATCAAGTTTCAGTGTAGATGACAATCATAATTAGATGGGTTTTGTTAATTCTAATTCTACCCATATTATGTTGACCTTTTTAATAATTAACCATTAGATTGGTTAAGATTATGATTTTAACTTTTATATCATACACTTTCAAAATTACCATACTAAGCTGATTGAATGTTTTTTCTAGATAATTAAGCAACACAAACGAATAAATATATGTTTTATTATTTAAAAATAAATAATAGAATTGAAACAACCAACGTGTAATCTAGATCACCATGTAGAGAAATACATACAAGAAAATGACGCAACGCAAACATTGAAGTTGAATAATTGTGATGCATGCGTATTTTAAATATGTTTTTATAGCGATACCTTTTCTTATAAACAGAAATATGTTATTGCAAATTTATAGAGCCAATCAACGTATTACTACTAAATTAGATTTTATAAATAATAAGTTATGTTTGGTGAGAGGTTGATCTGTCTGGTTTTGTTTTTTACGATTTCATCAATTAGATATTTTTCTTGTCAAACCTTAAAACGAATTAAATTCTAAATTTCAAAACTAATCTGAATTTGATTCGATTTAATGAGTTTGAGTTTTCTAATCTGAAAATTAACAATTTATAATGGTAATAAAGTTTAAACATCGTTTGAATGAATTGTCATAATTAACTTATGATTTTCTTTGATATTATTTAAATTTTAATAAAATTACACTACTTGTTGACTTATAGTTATTTAATAGTAAATCTTAATCTAGTAGGGTGTGTTTGAGATTGCTTTCTCAAAACAACTTATAAACGCATTTACTTTTTTAATAAGTTAATAAGTTAGTATGTACTTACTTATTAACTTATTATCCTCACAATCATCACATTGTCAAACGCTATAAAAATGACTTTTTAACTTTTTAAAAGTTAATAAATAAGTAAAAAAGCACTCCTAAACACCCATGGAATGTGTAAGTTTGTAAATACTATTATTTAATTGATTATCGTTAAATATGTATGAATTTGGGATCCACCGGTCAACCCAAAACGAATAAATTATAGTTGAAAGCCAATAACTAACCGAGTTAGAACAAAATCAAAATAACAATTTGGTATGTTTTTTAAGCGAATTTCGATTCAATTTTTAGTTAAATCGATATTCAATTATCGAATACCTATAATGTATTACAAAATGAGTTTCAAAAACATAAAATGTGAAGACCATATTCGATTTGAATCAAGTTAGAGAAACACAGACGATTGATCACCCCACACTTACTTTTTATGTTTTGCAATAATATTCAACATACATAGAAACACATCGAACATATAATGCTTGATCTCGACTTTTCAACATATTGTTTTTTCCCTTGTCTTCAAAGGAAAACGAAGTTTTAAATAACAACTATTAGTCTTTTAGTTTAAACATACAATAAAATAAAATTTACAACATCCTACAAAATAAATAATTAACTTTAATCATTTTTGTTGGCCCAAATTTAATTTAATTTTCTTCGAACGGCGGCCCAAATTTTAAAATTTAAACATCAAACAATTTTCAAGTAAAATTAAATAAAGACATATTATTCAATTGTTCATTTACCTCCTTCCCACTATCTTTCCCTCTCATTAGGGATCTCTCTCTCTACCATATGCAGGTGCTCTTTTGTCGTAAACCAGAAGAAACACACACACACACACACACACACACACACACACATTCTCTCTCTACCACACACTTTCTCTCTCTATACGTATACACAAGCCTATACGTACACTGAATTTCTCTCTCTAGAAGAGTTTCAAATCTGATAGTTATTACAGCAAGCTCTCAATCACTCACCGACTGAAGCAATGTTCGATTAAGCAGCAACATGTGGAGCTCTGACAAATCTTATGCGTTTATGTTATTCGTCGATTTTGTCCTGATGTTGAATCTGGTGAGTTGAATCGGTCAATGGCAGCTTCCTCATCAAGAGGACCAATCAGTTCATCGTTCTACAGCCACAAGCCTTCGAGTCCGTTCTCGTCGTCTTCGTCATCTTCGTCTTTGAAGCAGATTGTGCATCAGTCGTCGTCTTCCGCTGGTTACGGAGGCTCCGGAAGCGGTTACGGTTCTAGATCTGATACGGTTGGTGTTAATACGTCCGATTCGATGTACTCCAGAGGTGGTTACGGTGCGCGTTCGCCTGTAGGTTATCTGTCTGCTGATGAGATGATTGATGAGCCGATTGATGATGCTCCTAGATCGGGAGGAGGTGATAGCATTTCCGTGACGATTCGATTTAGGCCTTTGAGGTAAATTTGAGTAGTGGTGGATGTTAATTTGAATTGTTTTTAGACGTACACGATGCGTTTGTTTGAATTTGTATGATGTTAAGGCAATGTGGTATTGATCTGGTGAATTTGCGGTGACCGCAGTGAAAGAGAGTATCAGAGGGGGGATGAGGTTGCGTGGTATGCGGATGGAGATAAACTTGTGCGTAATGAGTATAATCCGGCCACTTCCTACGCATTTGGTACTAAATTTGGATTATCGATCGGTTGATTTTAAAATAAGCAATACTAAATTTGGATGTGAAGTTCATTTCGGTTTTTAATTATTGTTCCTTGTATGTTCTGTATTATAGATAAAGTTTTTGGATCATATGCTGAAACTCAGGAAGTGTATGAAGTGGCTGCTGCACCTGTTATAAGAGCTGCCATGGAAGGCATAAACGGTGGGATAAAACTTGATCAAGTTGAAATCTAGTTATTTATTGTCTTATCTTATATAAACTATCCACGTCAACAAAGAATTGGGCGAAATGATAATTGTTGGAGCTAATGCAGGAACTGTATTTGCATATGGTGTTACAAGTAGTGGGAAGACGCATACCATGCATGTAAGTACATTATTTATTTTCATGATATTAATGACTTGTTATGATATAGAGGATATTTATGTATGATTAAGAATATTGTATGTATAGGCCATTATTAGAAGCTTTTAAGTTGTATGGGTAATAACTGTTCTGTACTTTAAAAGAACATGATAGAAGCTTATGATCTAAATCAAGGCATCAAACTCGTATTGAACTTTAACCTCTTAGTAGAGGCCTTTAACCTCTCATTTGCTATTTGTCAAAACGTGTTGTTGATGCAATGGTACTAAAAGAAATACTATGCATGTGTAAACCGTTACACTACAAATTAGGTTATCATGATTTCATTGAAATACAGTGTTGTTTTTTTCTCATTAGTTGCATGAAAGTGAGATTGATGTTGAGAAGTTATGACAGCACTGTTAGAGGTGGTTTGATGCACACTGAAGTCGACCACGAATCGATTGGTTAGAGAAGAGGATTTGTACCTAAGATAAAGTTGTTACGGGAGGTAGTGGTTGGCCAGAATAATAGAATATTGAAATGCGGAAAAGTAGTTTATTGTAACAGGGGTGTGTGAGAGGACACCATTCATGTCTTTCCAACCTGGAGAATTTACTTCTTCATTTAGGCTTCTAATTTGTCTTTCGGATTATCTCTTTTGGTGTGAGACTGTGAGTTTTAGCCTAGCCTACTTGTTTGGGGCTAAAGTCTTATTATTGAACTGCCTATTTGCCTGCTGAGTATCTGTTTGTAAGAACATGCCTGGTAGCCTAGGTACATCAAAAGGTGGTTCCCAGCAAATGAACTCTACAAATAGAAGGCCTGTTGGCAAACATGATAGTCTATTAGCAACAAATTTGTAAAGTGTTTTGTAGGTTCTTATGCAGATACATAAGACCCGAAACATAAATTATCACCTGCCTTCCATCTTGATAAAATTTGAGCATCATCTTAAAGGAAACCATGTACCTTAACTTCCAGCATTTCTGTAATAGGGTTGAAACTCACTGTTGATAATACAATACTGGAGCATATAAGAAAATGATTATAATGTGAGGGCTACTACATTTTAAGCAGAATAACAAATCTTGCAGGCTTATTAGAGTTACAAATTCCACTGTTCAAAGAATAAGTAAATTAAACCGTAGATCTTTTCATCTTAAAGGTGATGTTCTGTGCTCTATGGATTCCGAGCTTGCAGTGCGTAAGCTGTCATCAACAACTGAAAGTATACTAGTTGGGATTTCTGATAAACTCTTCTCATATAAAAACACTTACATTTTCTGTGTTCTGTTTACATCTTTTTGTAACGTATGCGGATTTACAATTCTGTCTGACAATAAAACAAAAATGTGTCTGACATAATTGTATTTTGTCTTACGAGTTAAGAGAAGATTTAATTATAAAATAGTTAAATTGTGTATTGTTGGATTTGAAATATCCACTTTAAGCTCTAGGCATGTTTTCTTTTTAAGCTGTGGAAACATCACAATCAAGTTGGAAAGTTATAATTACTGATTTCTGTTTGCAAACTCTTGTGGACTAGTTTGGAGCTTTATTAGTTGCAAACATTAGCTAGTTTTGTTTTCTACATTGCTTTTACTTTTTTAATGCAAATGTGCAAACAGTAAACAGTAGTTATATAAGTTAGATTCTCTAGTTTATCTATGTTTTGTTAATTTCATATATACAATGTAGATGGTGTGATATACTGGATGTTTTTGTGACCCTTGAAAGCTATCTGTAGTTGCTTTATGTTGTTCATAACTTATTTTTATCAATTGTTTTCACAGGGTGATCATAATTCTCCAGGAATTATACCCTTGGCAATAAAGGATGTCTTCAGCATTATTCAGGATGTATGTTTCTTAGGGACTTCCTCTTAATTGCTTACGTTTATCATTTTGCAATCACCATTTCATCTACCATCTGTAGGCTTAGTATGTGGAAGTTTTACTCTTGCAAGCTCTCGGCAATATCTCATATATTTGCTGTACCCTTAAAAACATACATACATGCATCAATGTACATATAGATGTTAAACATGCATACATGCATGCATGTATGTACACAGACACAAACATATACATTGTATGTATAATCATGCATGCTGTTTCTGATTTCTGTACATTTGCTTTATTATTTATGTCATGTTTATGTTTTTGAACAATGAACATCTTCTATCTACATTTCAGACGCCAGGAAGGGAGTTCTTACTGCGTGTGTCATATATTGAGATATACAATGAGGTAAGCCACCACTTGGAGGTTGCTAGCTTGTAAAGTGTAGAACAAAGGGATTGAATATTTACTTTTCCAACTACCATTGGTACCATATTAATTTGAAAACAGAACACTGCTCCTTGCCTATTTTACTATTATTGCTAATGCCACTTGAGAAGCTTGCTTATTTAGTTATTTATATTTGACATCCCCAACCATTTTTCTTAGTTGTCGTATTCTCCGTTGAGGACCTCAAATAAATTTTGTATTCAATGTTCTTTGATTCACCATGCTGCTTATGCTTCTCATGTCAGGTGATTAATGATCTGCTTGATCCAACGGGGCAAAATCTGCGTGTTCGAGAAGATGCACAGGTTTCTGCTGTAACTTGCTTTGCATCATTCTTCTTATTCATTTATTCCCTTTAATAAATTGTATCTTACATGTCAACCTTTTGTTCGCATAATATCCATTATAGTTCACCTATTCACATATAGCAAACTTGGCTATGACACTCAAGTATAGAATAATCAGTGTGTTGTTTGCTTAAATATGGATGTTCAGTTTGCCTTTGGAATACATTTGTTATGGTATTGTTTTATATTGTTATGTGGGGATTATTCAATAGTATTGTGGTATGATTGTGCTTTGTATCCATTAATAGGGTACATATGTTGAAGGTATAAAGGAAGAAGTGGTTTTATCTCCTGGTCATGCTCTTTCTTTCATTGCTGCTGGTGAAGGTACTACTGAATCTCTTTGTTTGTGCATGTTAATTTCTCAAAGCACAAAAGGTTCGTCCAAAGTGGCTTTGAGGTGGGTTACAGTGGTTTATAGGTTGCAATGAGCAGGTTGGGTGGGCTTAAATCAAAACGATTATAGATGTGGATTGGGTTAGAAAAGTCTCGCTGACCCATTGGATTAGCGAGATGCTATTAGTATAAACTATGAAATTAATAGGAAAGGTGGAAAGAGCTGATTGTTGAGAGGCAAGTCATGTTGCATTTGGTAGGGTGCATATAGAGTTGGAATGCAAGCAGCATTCAATCACATTAAAAAAAGATTTAGGAGACAACTAAGTATGGGGATGTATCTTCATGGAGTTTAGTATGCATATCAGCATATGTATGTACAATGATAGTAATAGTCTAACCATATAACAATACAATATGTAAGGAGGAAAGGAGAAAAATGAGACAATGATTCCATCAGCATCAAGCATAGAAGGTTTATTATATTATTAGGATTTACACCAACACATAACAACTCCATAAACTTAATTTTGTTTTGGTTATGACCTTTAAAAGTGAAGCGAGGTGCTGTGGGCTGGAACCACTGATTTTAATGCTTTCATCGATACCATCCAACGCCTTTTGATATTTGCTGTTTGCAGAGCACCGACACATTGGTTCAAATAACTTCAATCTTCTTAGCAGCCGTAGCCACACAATATTTACCCTGGTATGTAATTCACACGAACTTCATCTCTCTATGAGCTTAAGTTTGTTGTGGCGTAAACTTAGTCAATTGCTTTTTCTGTTCAATTTAATCTATTATATTGCTGTAATGATTTTTTAGGAATTGTCTTTTCTAACACGAGGCTCTCAATCATCATGGGCTAATCCCAAATGATTTCCGCAAACCAACCATTTGAGATTTTATTAATTACCAGCTAAAAGATCAACTTTTAAAAAATAAATCTTGTGTTTAATTGTTAGCGTTAAAAGCTAATTGATGCTGAATTTTAACTATTTTACCACAGCTGACTTGAGCTGAGTAAATTAGCAAATTAGCATCAAGAACTTACTGTGATATTCAAATAGATACCATCATATGTATGTCTGTCAAGTCCCTAACTCATCTATAATTTAAACTTGGTAGATAAATGGAGCGATTTCTTTTAGCTAGCCTCAACAGGTTCTGTTTGTAACTTGTAAGATAATGTCAAAGGTGTTGTGACAGATAATGTAGTGCAATATGGATCATATTATATTGTTCAATTTCCACATCACATTGTTTTTTTTGCCCTTGTGCAACCATATGGCTTGAGAAAGAGAATAGCAATCTTAAGATACATTTTTTGTCCATTTATTTTATTCTCCTTTCATTGGACCTCCACTAATGAAAAGTTTTTCATTTGTGTTTATAAGTTAACATGTTACTGGTTGTCTTGATAGCTGCTTTGACAACCATGCAAATATCTCTAACCTAAATTTAAATTTACAGATGATTGAAAGTAGCTCCCATGGTGATGAATACGATGGAGTCATATTTTCTCAACTTGTATGCACAGCTTCTTTTTACGTTTCCCAATTACACAAGTTATATCTTGTTACTTGATTTATTAAACGATTGTTATATTGCATTTTAGAATCTAATTGATCTTGCGGGATCTGAGAGCTCAAAAACTGAAACAACTGGACTAAGGAGGAAGGAAGGCTCTTACATAAACAAAAGTCTTCTAACCCTTGGAACTGTAAGTGGCTATAAGTTTTTTAGACATTACTGCCAGAAAATCTGTTAAGCATTATTTTCAACTGAAATTTGGTGTATAGTTGCTCACTTGTTGCAGTAGAATATCGTTATCTGCTCTAAGTGTGTATATATTTTTAATGTCTTATTTTTGGATGTTTAAGGATTTACAAGGAGAAAATGTTATCTAGAATTAATTTACTAGTACTCTATAATTATTGGGCGCCTCAAGTATGTAACTACACCAGGCTAGTGCCCTTGTTTCGCACCTCGGCTTCTAGGACCCGAATGCCTTCTTTTACCAAGTGTACTCAATGACCATAGCCGCCACTTCGTTTTCCTTCACATTCTGCTACTTGGATTAATGCTGTTAGCAGTTATATATCCAGTCATTTGATGATCTGAACCTACAGGTTATTGGAAAGCTTAGTGAGGGAAGGGCATCTCATATCCCTTACAGAGATTCCAAGCTTACCCGTATTCTACAGTCTTCATTGAGTGGCCATGGTCATGTTTCCGTAAGGCTTGAAAAACTTGATCTTTTAGTTCTGATAATCACTTATATTCCCTACTCCTCTATGGTGGTGATAACCGTGCACGGTCCTCCAAATGAATAAATATATGCATAAGTGTTTCCACATCTAACTTCTGTTCTATTTACAGCTTATCTGCACCATAACCCCCGCATCTAGTAGTATGGAGGAGACTCATAATACATTAAAATTTGCTAGTAGGGCAAAACGCATTGAGATTTATGCCTCTCAAAATAAGGTTTGCTCTGACATCAATATTATATGTTTTATAGCTAGTGAGAAAACATACATTATAATCTTACTATTATATGTTCTTCAACATTTATTTTGCAGATTATTGATGAAAAATCTTTGATTAAGAAGTACCAAAGAGAGATATCAGCTCTTAAACTTGAGCTTGATCAGTTGCGGAGAGGGATGCTTGTAGGTGTTAACCCAGAAGAGATTATGACCTTAAAACAAAAGGTGTCTTTTTTCCCCTTATTCTCTTTCTTTTATTACAAGCGCTTTGAGTTGGTTTTCCATCTTAACATTTCCTTGATTATGAGTTTTGCTCTTAACTTCATTCTGTAATATATGTATAAATAGTTAGAAGAAGGCCAAGTGAAGATGCAATCACGATTAGAGGAAGAGGAGGAAGCGAAGGCTGCTCTCATGAGCAGAATTCAGAGGCTAACAAAGCTAATACTTGTTTCTTCAAAAGATACGATTCCTGCTAATGATAATGATGTAGGTTAATCTTTCTCAATTTATTTTTCCGTTTACTACATGATCTCACAAGCACAATCAACCTTTAGCATCTAACATTATGTCTTCCTGCTTATCATCTCAAAATTAGTGTCAGTCGGATATGGCCTTCATAATATGAAACATGAAGTGTTTAATTCTATGGCAACTCTTATGTTGATGTGAACTTTGTTTCATGTACATTTCTCTCCATGAAAACCGAGCCTAACCATCCTTCTTAATGATGCCATTTGTTTCAGAATGGTTCTCTGCTCTTGCAAAGTGACATTCAAAGTGACTTAATTTCTGGAAATTTATCAGCAGCGGGAAGCACAATTACAGACTCTACTCAAACGGGCGAAGTAATTAGTGGTTCTGCCAATGGGGTGAAGCATATTACAGTATGTTTAACGTTCTTTTCTATTTGGTGGTTTCTATAGAGATTTTAAATTGCACTGGGATTTATATCTCAATCTCAATATGGCACTTCAAATATTTAATAGTTTTATGAAAAAATAAGGCAATACAATATAAGTTTTTTAATCTCCTTTATGCTTTTGCCTAGATGCTGGACCTGCATGTTCTTTATGCTATAAGATGCATTTCATCAAATGCTATTGGTTTCAGAAGTAGTGTATCTACATTTTATGGAACACAGAAGAGAATGAATTATATTTGGCTAAATTAGTGGTTCAGGTAGGTGTAGTCAAATTATAGGACGACTGGACGAGTCAAATGTGATGGTTTGCCGTACCAATACCAATTTAAAATTTTTATAAATGACAAAATCTGCAATATATCATATGATCATTGTTGTTAAAATTGCTAGGCGTTGGGCGGTGAGGTACCAACTAGGGATTAATCGGTTTGGGATTTTTATATATAATTTTCAAGTTTATACACACATTTTTGTATGTAATTTCTATAAGAATGTTTAGTTTTATGTATATGTAAACATTTCTGTCAAATTTTCGCTTTAATTTTTTGGGGTTGCCGGAATCTAGCCGGAGACGTCGATTTTTGGTCAATTAGGACCGCGTAGGGCTGAATTTTGACCACCATTGACCGCCTAGCTATTAATTGGCTGATTAGGTAAAATTCCAAGGGACTAGTCACCTATTAATCAACCGCTTAGACTGATTTGTACAACATTGCATATGATTATGAAAAATATTAATAGTAAGGTAACTTTTTTTAATAAAGCAATATAGGAGGTTGCAAACACTTGATTGTACTTTGGGCTGCAATTGACCCTCCTATTTGTTTTTATGAAAAATTATAGTTTTATTAATTTATGTACTCAAATTAGCCCATTTTCTTGTGAATGGGTTGAAATTTTGGTGACCACATTATGCATATGGAAAAAGAGGGAAACATGGTGACCTCTATTGATTTATTCTTAGTACCTTCTTTAATGAATTCTGTAAGTTGCACATGTCACTGGCTGATAATTGTGTGTATAAGAGGAGATCGTTATCTTATCTCCACTTTAATATCAAGTTTACAATATATTTTTAATTTTATTTAAAAGTTACAAAAAGTATAAACCTTATTTTTAATCATACTTTGTTGACCATAGGGTGGACTCTCAATAGATGAGATGGATCTTCTAGTGGAGAGAGTGAAGATGCTTGCAGGTGAGATTGCATTTAGTACTAGTACCTTGAAGCGTTTAGTGGAGCAGTCTGCAAATGATCCTGAGAGCTCGAAAACCCAAGTAAAGTTTTGTTCCTCTCTCTCTTAAATACATTACACACACCCTACAGCGACCGGTTCAGATAACGGTTGTGGAAATAAATTGTTTTAATGTTGGTATGTAAATGGAGGAAATAGTAATGCTGTATGATAGAACAAGTTGAATTTGTGTTTGCTATCTTGCAAATTACATTAGGATTACAGTTTGGACCTTTACATAAACCATCAGCTTTAGTACCTAGCTGAGCTAAGCATTGTCTTTGTCTGGATGTTAATTGTCCAAATGCCTAACCACTAAGCCAAAGGGAGTAAAAATTTACTTGTCAAAATGTGTACTTCGATAGATTACTTATAAACATATGCTGACACCCAGATAGAACAACTGGAAAACGAAATAGAAGAAAAAAGAAAGCAAATGAGGGCCTTGGAAAAACAGATCGTCGAAAGCAATGAAGCTTCAATTTCTAACACATCGTTATCTGATATGCAGCAGGTACACCTTTTCCCTGTTGATTTTCTGTTTAAAATTCATCTTTATTCTCTAATATCTGCAACCTTATTGACTTCTACTACTTCTCTCTAAAACAGACAATGATGAAATTAATGACACAGTGTGATGAAAAAGCTTTTGAGCTAGAGGTTAGTATACTATTTAAGATACCAGCAATGGTTAAAATAATATCTTTCTCAACTTAACTTAAAGTAATCATACTTTTGATTCAGTGTGTACATGGTATTGATGTTTTTGATTATTTTCCTCAACTTTATGGCTGCAGCTCAAGTCAGCTGACAACCGCATCCTCCAGGAGGAATTGCAGAACAAGGTATTTTGATTGATAATATTGAATCACATCCATCTCTTTTATTGCATTTGGTCATAGGCATTAGAAATTTCACATTTCTATTTTATATAACATGTGTGCTTCACTGTCTTTTGTTATACATATCAATGTTCATTTTGCACTTTGATGCACAAATCAGTTACCATCAACGTATTATGCCATCGTGTATTTCCTTCATGGCTGGGTCTTCTTGCAATTTGTGCAGTTCATATAGTATGCATAGTTTATATTTTGTCTATCTCAAATATTAAATATACTCTTTTTATTATAGTGTGCAGAAAACAAAGAACTCCATGAGAGAATCATGCTGCTTGAACAACAGCTAGCTATGGCTAATGAGAAGTCAAATGCATCTTCAGAACATCATGGATCTAAAGAGTACATTGATGGACTCAAGACTAAAATTAAGATTCAGGTGATTACTGCAACCTAATTGTGTGGGTTTGTTGGTTGTTTACTAGTGAGATCTACATTCTGCATTTCTGCCAAATAACTAGGTATATCTGGTATTTCTACCTAGACATTTGGCACAGTACATGAGACCATAGCGTTCCAACTTGGCTTTCAAGTGCTCACTAGATTGTAGGGTTCCAGCCTGTTGTCTTTCTAGCGTTCACTAGTAACTTGATTATACAGTCCTCACTAACTCATGGGATGTAATGGTTCGCGCTTGGGTACCAGTATAGGGTTGTAATGGATACAGTTATAGTGGGTTATAAAATGGGTTGCGCATCTTTTTATCTGTTTTGTAAAGACTTTATATGACTATTATTTCCGTTAAATAGGGATACAAGGACTATATTTTTACAATAATAATTTATAGTTTTGATTTGATGATTTAGGAGTTGACCAGTAACCTCTTTTTTAAGATAATTTTGAATTTTTATAAATAAGTAGTTCATCACTAAAAGACTATCATATTACAATAATAACTTTGATTTGATGATTTTGTAGCTTTTATGCATTAAGATACACTTTGGTGGCTTTTGAGATGACCTAATCAACCGTTGATAACACATTTGGGTTTAAATCGTCAAATTTACTGCATTCCACTCTTTTTTAACACATGATCTTTTTAATAGCTTTAACCATGATTTCTAATTAAAAAGTTAAAAGATAGTTATATAATTTTGTTGACTTGTTCTTTGTTTGCTTCTTTTTCTCTCCAAATCAGGAGGTAGAGAACGAAAAACTGAAGCTAGAGCATGTTCAAATTCTAGAGGAGAACAGTGGGTTATACGTGCAAAATCAGAAACTGTCAGAAGAAGCCTCTTACGCAAAGGAATTAGCATCTGCTGCTGCTGTCGAACTCAAGAATTTAGCGGGTGAAGTCACTAAACTTTCACTAGAGAATGCAAAACTCGAGAAAGAATTAGTGGCTGCTTGTGAATTGGCAAATTCCAAATCTGCAAATGGAGGTAACCGCAAGTATGATCCTGTGAAACCGGGTCGAAAAGGCCGTTCCTCTAGCCGAGTCAAGGATTCCTATGATGATTTTGATTCATGGAACCTTGATGCGGAAGATTTAAGGATGGAGTTGCAGGCAAGGAGGCAACGGGAGACAAAGCTTGAGGCTGCTTTGTCTGAGAAGGAAGTAATAGAAGAGGAATACAGGAAGAAACTTGAGGAGTCAAAGAAAAAGGAAGCAGCATTGGAAAATGATTTGGCAAACATGTGGGTTCTTGTTGCTCAGCTAAAGAAAGAAGCAAAAGTTGTGGTTCCTGAAACAAACAGTAATGGGAGTCATACTGAGAGATCTGAAAATGTGAATCATCAGAAAGTAGAAAATGATGATCCAAATAATTCAGATGTTAAAGAGAGCCACATCTTGAATGTTTCACAAATAGCCCAGAATGTGGCTAAGGAAGAGCCCCTTGTTGCGCGTTTGAAGGTACATATAAATTTGTCCCAAGTGACTTTGAAGTATTTTCTAGTTCAAGTGGTAAAATGGTCGTATCGGTGACAGGCCAAAACATAGTCATTTAGGACAGGTTGAAATATCTTCTGTCTAAAATTTTTGGATGTCTTATAAACAGATCGTGCATCAAATATAATTGTAGTACCAAGAAGTTATATCATTTCTATAGTAACCTAATTGTTTGTAAATTGATTTAAGAGGTTTTATGCACCAGAAATGCACTTTGCGTGACTTTCATTCTGTTTGACCAATTGACCCGTTTCCTTGAAGTATTTATTTAAATAGACATAACATGAATGGGTTGAAACTATCGCATCTAGTTTATAACTTAATTTGGTTTATAACTACTGTATGCTCAGGCTCGAATGCAAGAGATGAAGGAAAAGGAGGTTAAGTACGTTGGAAACGGAGATGCAAATTCTCATGTATGTAAAGTATGCTTTGAGTCACCAACAGCGGCAATGCTTCTTCCCTGTCGCCATTTTAGTTGTAAGTTTCGTTAAACCTTCTTACTTTTGCAATAGTTGTTACTCCTTACTCTACTTAATCGTGATTGATTGTATACAACCTTTTTTATACTTCAACCTTTTTGCAGTGTGTAAATCTTGTTCAATTGCGTGTTCCGAATGTCCTATTTGCCGAACCAAGATCACAGATAGAGTTTTTGCTTTCAGTTCTTGATATATGCTTTTTATCTCCCTCAAATTGAAGGTAAACCAAATTTCTCTCTTCTTGACTAAGTTTTCTACAAGTTATTTATTTTTATCATTCTAGAAAGGAAGTTCAGTCGTATCAGGTCAAGCCGTAGGGGTGTTAATGTTCGGGTTTGACAAAAGCTCTAACATGCGCTGTCTGGTGTTTTGCAGGAGTTCTTTTTCATGAAGGTCGAAGAATGATTCACCTTTGGGTACCCGGCGTGGGTGTAATTTATTGATTTCTCAATCTTTATCTGTATGTAAACAAAACACTGTTAAAAAGGTATAATCTTGATCTGTGTATGTTTTTGTTTCAAACTCATGACTAAAACATGCAATAGAAATATGTTCAAATCTGGCAAAACGAGATGTATGTTTCCTTTCGTACAGGTCAAGACATGTTTGGGTTTCTGGTAAAAAATGTTCTAAAAATGTGCCACTTTGGTTCGGGTCAAAATGAAAAAGAAGAGTATAAAAATGGTTTTTGTTATATTTATCTTTATGACGGCCTGTGACAACAATATTATCTGGTTTAACTCTAAAAATATGATATACTTACTAGGTGTATATATACATACATTAGAATTATTATTATTAGGTTTCTTTGAATAAGCACGAGGTACTTTCCATCTTTCATGTAATGGTCCTTGTGACTCTTTTTGTCCCAAAAATCTATTTTTAGGTTGGGACAAATGGACAATATTCTTAAATCCATAGCCTTTGTGCCGACCATTCGATTTGACATGATAGCTTTTTAAGATTTTCAAATGAAGTCCGTGAATAATTTACAAGTTCACAAAGTGACAGTTCTATTTTTCTATATTTAAGTTTCATAATAAGTTATTTTCTTTTACAGATATGAGTAATCAATTAATTAGAATCAACTTAATCTGAATTGCTACAAATGTAGGAGTATGCATATGTTGTTTTTCGAGATTCAATTAATTAAGAGAACATTAAAATCAAAGCTCCTCACACGTGAATTGTTTAGTATAGTTAATAAAATGTACTCTCCGATCCAATCAAATGTCGTTGATTCAAATTCTGAACAATACAAATGTGATGGAATGATGAATCTAAAAGCAGACCGAGTCTAGAGTAGAGAGTTTGTTTGTCCGTTAAAACTAAAAAAATAATGAATAGATTTTAAAAAAGTTATGTATGTTAAATATCAAGATAAAAACTCATTATTGGTTTTGCTTAATAAATATTTAATATCTAATTCTAATAAAAATAACCATTATATGTCATATCATAAACATCTACAAATAACTTGACTAATATCATCAAAACGGGTTGGCATGTCAAAATGAGTTAGAAGGTTGTAAAAATGATACAAGTATCTCTAAAAATTGATGGTTTAGAGGGAACTTTGTATGTTTCATATATCTTAAAAAAGAATGATACATCGGAATATATAAAACGAACAGAAGGTGATAAACTTGGAAATAGATATGCATGGCAATACTAAATAGTAGGAGCTAATTGAGGATGATATTGGTGGAGAATATTTTATTTCCAATACTTTCCCTCAAGTTGGAGCATGTAAGTTTCAAATGCCCAACTTGTTAAGAAGAAATCTGAGCTTCTGAGTTCCCAATCCTTTTGTGAGAAGGTCCGCTATCTGCATTGTAGTATCTATGTGATGTGGTTGAACTTCTTTAGAATCAACACGTTCCCGAACAAAATAACAATCAATTTCTACATGTTTAGTTCGTTCATGGAAAACTGGGTTATTGGCTATGTGACGAGCAGCCTGGTTGTCACAAAACAATGGGGTTGGTCCTGGTAAAGTTATATCTAGTTCCGATAAGAGCCATCTAAGCCACACGATCTCACTAACAGTGGATGCCATAGAACGGTATTCCGCTTCTACGGATGAGCGAGAAATGACAGCTTGCTTTTTAGTTTTCCATGAAACCGGAGCGCCTCCAAGAAGAAGTAAATAGCCAGTCCTAGACCTTCTCGTATCCGGACAACCCAACCAATCAGAATCACAATACGCCGTGAGATTACAGCCTCCATTTCTAGGGAAATTAATGCCTTGCCCAGCAGTGGCCTTGAGGTATCTTAGAACCCTATGTGTTGCGTCCATATGAGATTGTCTTGGGTCCGCAACAAACTGACTCAACACGTTCACCGTATATGCAATGTCGGATCGAGTTGCTTGTAAGTAAAGGAGCCTACCAATGATTCGTCGGTACCGATTAGCATCTACTTTTGGTTTTTTTCACATCTGCCCAACTTGAGGTTTTGTTCAATAGGGATCGAGCTCGGTTTACATCCTCGAAGGCCACAATCTTCAAGGATGTCTAAGATGTATTTTCTTTGACTTAGCACCAATCCTTCCGAGGTGCGCGCCACTTCAATACCAAGGAAATACTTTAGATTGCCAAGGTCTTTAATGCTGAAGAGTTTGTCAAGCTTAGCTTTGATGTTTTGGATTTTGACGGAATTGTTGCCAACCATTATTACGTAATCCACGTATATGAGAGCAGCCATGAAATCTTGTCCTTCTCTTTGAATAAAAAGTGAGTGATCAGCCCTAGATTGAGTGAATCCGAGATCAATCAATGCGCTTGTGAATTTTTTATACCAATTTCTTGAAGCTTGTTTTAGGCCATATAGAGATTTCCGTAATCGACAAACTCTTGTTTCTCTTTCCTTAGCAAAGCCTTGTGGGATCTTCATATATACTTCTTCATGCAAATCCCCGTGTAGAAATGCATTATTGACATCGAGTTGGTGAATTGCCCAATCTCTTTTTACTGCAACTGCTAGCAAAGTTCTAACAGTAACTAACTTGGCTACCGGTGCGAACGTATCGTGGTAGTCAACCCCTTCCATTTGAGTGAAGCCTTTCGCCACAAGCCGAGCTTTATATCTTTCAACTTCTCCATTCGGTTTGTATTTTACTTTGTACACCCACTTAGAATCGATGGCACGTTTATCTTTAG
>BJCM01000150.1:0-19377 GCA_018326385.1 Flaveria bidentis | reverse complement strand
ATGTAATTTTAATCATATCTTATTTTAAAATATCATTTTATACTTCATAAACTTATATTATAATTAATATATTATATCTTACCTCGTGTAATACATGAGTTTACTAAAATTAGTATTATATAAATAACAATCAACAACTAATTAATTTTATTTTTCAACTCATGTAATATATTTAGTTTTATTTATGTTTTTATATTATTTTAATAATTACATCTCTCGTGTAATATTACACGAGTAATTAAAGCTAGTACTATATAAAAAGTAAGTCTCATATCAAGAAATTCCCCTTCCAACACTTCGGTTTCCTTAATCATTTTCTCACTATCAACCTTCGTAAACTTCTCCTTGAAATTAGGGAAGCTTGACCCTACAAATACAATTGGGGTGTTTATCAAATTTGGTTTTCGGGTAGTTCGAAAAAATTCTTTTTTTGAAAGTGAATTCAAATTAGAACCGAATTCAAATTATAATTCCAAATTACAAATTTAATCCAAATTCGGTTCATATTTGAGTCGGTCTGAATAAACAAAATCAAATGTTAATTAAAAATATAGTATACATACATACATACATACATATATATATATATATATAGCTATATCACAACAGATAAATTAAATAATTTTATTTTTATGGTGCCATTAAGTTAATTCTTTTTAATTATACATCACAACATTATTGATGGTGTGTGATTTGTAGGTCGTTATTGTAGTGTAACCCTACCAATTTTGAGTCCCGTAGAGCATGATCAAGTCTTTAAAACAATTAAAAACACATCTAGCGAGTTGATACATTAGAAGAACATATGCTTTTTAAAATCCTCAAAAAGCACTCCAATAACAAAACTAAAAAACATTGTCATATCATTACCATATTCTTATTTTTAACTATTTATTTTTTCACTCTGTTTAATATATAATGTATAGTATATTTGTTTAGTATATCTATAGATATAGTACATGGGGCTTATATCTATTTATTTTTTGATGTTCTTGGAGAAGAATAAATATATCAAAAACATCCCCACCTAATGATAACAAACTCAATAGATGTTCACGTGCCTGTTTTTGAAGTATGAAACGGAGATTTTGTTAATATAACTTATTTAGAAATCGGAAGTCTCGGCGGGTACAACATTGGCTGCATTGTTATAAGCTTGGTGGTCTTGGGTTCGATATTCATTTCCTTTAATTATACCTTTTTTGTTTTGTCGTTTGTTTTGTTATCCTTTTGACTTTCCATCTTTTTTTATTACATTACTTTTTAAACTTCGTATACAACAACCTACGAGGCATAATAATATTTTCAATTTCATCGTTATTTAACACCATCACGCTACAACACTCAAGTAACCAATCTATTACAACTTCATATTTTTATTTTAATCGTACCGTCACGCTACAACACTCAAGTAACCAATCTATTACAACTTCATATTTTTATTTTAATCGTACCGTTCAGACGCAACACACGGGTAAAAATCACCATTTATAGTTTAAGATCAAATTGATTTATATTTTTTATTTGTTATAAACCAGACTAATAACATTCAGATTTTAACCAAGACAAAAATAGGTTAAATGAAAAAAAAAACATCAATATTACATAAAACCTTTTGAATCTGTTATTATTGTTAAACAAAAGTTCGACTGTTATGTTAGTATAATAATTTCAGCTTTAAAGAATCATACTTTTGTAATTCTAAAAACCGAGACAAAAATGTTTAGAGCATTCTAAAAACTCGTCGATTTTAACATCCTCCAGCCCGTCATCTCTCATATAAAGACATCAACGATATGCAAATCAAACCATTTTCTACTCGACTTTAACTTCCATATTTACAAGTTTAACAAATTACCGAAGGCCGTGGTTCATATCATTCATCTTAGAACCAAAAGGTTTAAGGAAAAGGTTCAAAGTTATTAAAACCATTATTTTGGAACTTTCAAGCATGAAGAAAACCATTTACATCCAAGTAAGAAACTACTTGCAGAGCCATATCAGATGGTGTGGGACAAACACCATTCTTCTGTTCGATCTTGATCTGCAAAAAAATGTGGATTTAGTTCATATTGGGGTTCAAAAATGAGAAACACAGATGTTCAAATGAAATGTTTATGTACCTCACAGTTCAGTGGTGGTTCATAAGGATCATCAATACCAGTAAAGCCTGCAGTGGGTTGCGATTGTATGAATGAGATTGTGATAATGATCTAAAAGGGTCATTTGGGTTTCGCTTATTAAAACCGCTTATCTAATTATTGTGTTTTGGTACAACAATACATTGCTTCAAGGTAGTTTTCCATTGCTTATCAAACTGTTTATTTAGTTATTTGAGTGAGATTAGATGTTTTGAGCAAACAGTTTAAAGTTACTTGCTCCAAACTGACATAAAAGCAGATAAACATTTACAATAAGCAGTCTCTAACGCCACCTTCGTACCATAAGCATATAAACATATTTAATAAGTAGTCTCAAACGCAACCTTAGTACCATGATGACGCGTGCAGGTGTGCTTGTGTTCTAATAGCAAACCATTCCCTGCATAAGCCCCACAATCTTATTTTTTGCAGTTTAAACTCACCACATGTTAAACTTTAATCTATTAACATATTTGGGTTTAATGTTGATAGAAGCAGCTATATTAGGTTTAAAAGATCAAAAGTCAGGTAAAAATCCTACCTTTAATCTTTCCAGCGCGTGCAAGCTTGTAAAGGCCTTTAGAGTCTCTTCCTTCACACACCTCAAGAGACATGTTCATGAAAACCTGCAAAAAAACTATAAGTAAATGCAGCTTTTTCTATACGTAAACACTCACAGGCATGAAATCACACAGAAAGAAGAATTGCCTCTATAAATTTTCCATCTGTCAACATTGCACGGCATGCATCACGATCTTTTCTATAAGGAGATACCAGGCTGGCTATGCAGATTAAGCCAGCATCTGCAAACAGCTTTGCTACTTCTCCTAATATTTTTATAAATCAAACCCAGGTCAGACAAACAAGATTCATAAACCAGAATAAACTTTGCTGTAAATCTGAAACTTTTATACAGATTACAAAATTAAGAGGAAGCTATTTATAATGCACATCAGATTAATAACCGATGATTAAGCTGATGCTGAAAATTTTCTAGTATGCAACTAATAGTTTATTCGCGTTGAAGAGGGTTTAAATGTGCTTTTGTTGTTTGAATCTGTTATAATTAGATGATTATATGTTTGAAATTTGTCAAATTCTTGACTATTTAGAAATTAATTGATAAATTGACCAAAAAGAAATGATTCTTAACTTACAAAATTAATCAGTAAACTGACCAAGAAGACATTTTGGCGAAAACAGTAATTAAAAAGACTCTCAAATTAGTTTTCTTAGTGAAGGATATGATTATATTTAACACGTAGAATATCAGTTTTGTTGTGCCTGCCGTGAACCTCATCATCCGAACACGATTTATTTGTCTCCTAAATGATTAGATAATCAGAAACATAATCTGTTTATCCAAGATAACAAACTAGTCATCGTCATATCATGTCAGTGCATCACAATGATCGGATAATCATTTACAAAATGCAAATCCAAACACCCACTAATTTTATGGATAGATAACCCTAAAATTGGAACAAAATGAACTTACCATGCAAAGAAGAAAGAAAATACTTACCAACACGACGAATATTTTCGGTTCTATCTTCGGCTGAAAACCCGAGATTTTTATTTAATCCATACCTAACATTGTCACCATCAAGAACATAGGATAGCTTTTCCCTCGAGTGCAGTTCTCTACTCAATGAACATGCAAGTGTACTTTTGCCTACAAAATACCATTGCAGAACCATTACGATATGACTTATCAACTCAAACATACACAAAACGTATAATTTCGTATTGGTCGGGTGACGGGCCAAATGGGACATTAAAAAATGATATAAGATGTTATACACGTTAAAAGTACAATTTAGACAACTTTCTACTTTATCGACCTATTTGGCATGCTACCTTTTAATCTCTTTTCTTGATGTACTATTTGAACCTTTAGACTTTAGATATTAAATATAACCAGAATTGATCCGTCCATAAGTAAATGAGTCGAAATTGACACCTTTAACTGTGTGACTCATGCGGTAGAATAAGAAATTAAATGTTTGAGTGCAAACCTGACCCACTAAGACCTGTGATCCATACAACACACCCCTGTTGGTTAATCAGCTTTTGCCTTTCTTCCTTCGTAACCGCACATTCATGCCAGAAAATGTTTGTTGGATTGCCAATTGCAGACATCACACACCAATTTCACTTTCCAACTTGCAAAACAACCTTGTAAATATATTACATCAATCAGAATTCTAACAAATATATGCATATTTAAGTTACAACATTAACCACTCCTGTATCTTTATTCACAAGATAAAGAAAACATAAGGGTTTACCAGTAATTACCATGCCCTTGAATCCTGCATCAAAGGTTACCTTTTCATGGTTGTAATTTGTAAAACCGATACAGACAAACAAACAAACATACACAATAAAAATGTCATTTAACAGTAGGCCTGGGTGAGATGATGACAAATTTTACACGTAACCTTCTCTTTCTTTTACGTGTACCAGAAGATAAAAGAACACAAAAGGCATACAAATTTACAAATCTCTAAAGTTTTAAACCATAATCATCCACTTCAAATTAGAATGCAAAATTTGTCAATAATGAATTCGACCCTTTTAGTTAATATCCAACAGGACCACGGGATCAACCTTCAATAACTCAAACACGATCATGCATGCATCTAATAAACAATTTGATCAAACAATTAAGCAAATTACACACGTTACACAAACAAAAATCCATCATTCTACCAACAAAATTACACCAAAATCAGCGAATTCCTAACACCCCACCTCAAATTAAACGCCAAATGCGCATAAATTTGTAAAATTATCATTAACAAGAGCAACAAAAACACAATTCGATCGTGTGAAAACAACCAACAACTGAAAGCATCAGTCACGTTACCTTGTGATTCATGGAGATCAAATTACCTGAAACTGACGAATTGAAGGCCTTAAATGTGAAGATGATAGATTGTTTTGAGTGTGTTTTGAACTATTAGTGTAATCGATGAATGAAATTGATGTGAGTGCGATTAGAGTCCAAATGGTGTATTGAATGAAATTTCATGAGTCGTGGTTTCCGTTTAGTAATCTCCGCTCGCACGGATTTTGTCCGGTTTATTAAACGATGTAACGTGTCATTGTGTCGGTTTATAAATGAGTTTTTTTTTTCTTATTTTTTTGGTAAATGCACGACCAGTTTCGAATAATATATATTATTTAATCGGGTTTATCTATTCGTTTTTCAGTTGGGGTGGTACCCTCTATCCCTTCAGGAGGAAATCAATAGTTGAGTATTCGATAAGAAGTGTACTACTAAAGAGGACTTCTTTGACTTGAGACAAAGAAAACACAAATTTGACTTAAGTCTTTAACACATGACCTACTTATATTTACATATTATGGGTACGTTGTCTTAACCAGTTGGATACTTTCCTATATTTATATATGAGTTGAGCAGCTCGTGAACTGAAAGTTTAAAACTTATCATGTTTAAATGAGTTCGAGTCTTTAGTGGGTTTTCTTCATTAAGACTATACATTAGGTTTGACTAGTTTCGTGGATATAAGTTGTTATTTATAAAAACTTTCTATGCGTGACGAACCAAAAGTTGAACCTGTTCTAGAGTAGGATCTAATAGAATCCAAACCGATAATAATCTAGAGTTTGAATGATATTATTTTTTCAATTGTCTTTTTATTTAGTTTATTTGTTATTTTAGTTTGTCATTTTATTATTTGAGTTGTTATGTTTAGTATAGATATCAGGGCTTGTTATTAATTTTTATTGATTGAACTTGATTTAAGAACATTTGTTATTGTAATCTTTTAATTTGATTTATGATCTTTGATTAACTAGTCATTCTTGAGACATATTTCCATAAGCTATTGTAAAAATATAGAGGTAACCGTGTACATTACTACTTAAGTTTCAGGTGTTTCACAAAAATCAATTAAAGTTCTTTTTGTTCTTTCAAACTTACTTGATTTTAGTTACGTGTTCTAATCTTTATATAAATTTTATATAAACATTTATTTGTTTAATTAAACGAGACAAGCTATATATACACATCATCTGCAGAAAGAAGGTTTCACATATATACAGTAAAAAACGTCAAAGTAATGTTACCGATTAAAACAGTAGGGATCTCACCAACAAATATAAAGTAGACAGCGGGCCACTTGCCATATGAGCAGAATGCTTCCTTAAAGTGTTGAGTTTGTAGTTTGATTTCGATAAGGGAACAAGATGTTGTTGGACGTTGCTTGTTTCAATACATGGGATTCGATTTTGAACGTTGAAATTGCCGACCGCATAATGTAAGAGCAGAACTTTATTGTACCGTATGTATTGCAGTGTGTGTGTATGTGTGTGTGTATATATATATATATATTACAATGTATGTATGAACTGTTGACTGTATTCTACATCGATTTTTTTTAAGCCTTTGACAAGTTATTTAAGAATTTATAGACTTTCTAAATAATAAATATTAAATGCTAAGTGGCACGGGATTTATAGTACACACCCATTAAGCATAGGATATGAAGTTTGGATAATGTGTGGTTGTTTGGTTAAAACGTCACATAAACGCCATGCATGCAAAAAACTAATTTACTAATGTATTTTTAAATCAAGTGTAATGACTAATTGAAGTCCCATTGATACAATGATATAAAAAAGGTTGTGCTTGGAGCCATTAAAAATTTAACGTTCTATAGATTTGAAATCTTATTAACTACATGTAATAATGTTTAAACGCCCACTTGTGTTCTTGTTCACTACCATATTATATATACTAATTATAAACATTATAAGTTGTATTATATGCTTTAGTTGGTTATACTTATATTTTTTATTTTTTGACTTTTATATTTTAACTCACTACTTTTACATTTTTATAATTTAGCCCAATAATTTTTTATTTTCAACTTTGCTATCATATTCTTTCATATTTTACATTATTTTTCAATTTACATTTCGGTATAAATTTTATCAGTTTTCACACCACAACGTCCAGGTATGGTTCAACGTATTTACACTTATTTTTATTCATTTAATGACCCCGTTGCAGCGCGTTGGTTATAGATCGATTTACTTATATTTTTATATGTTTTATGTTTCGCCTGCGTGGTAAAATGTTTTTACGTATACTTTTCGTTCGGTTTTATTAGTTTTCATTTTTTATGTATTTTTAAATACGAGTTTTTTAAATGTTGGTGATCGATGGTGTGTTATTGGTGTTAATTGATACGGTTTTAAGCCTCACCAACATTTTGGATGTGACGTCATCATAACCCCGTATTGCACTCCATTGATCCAAATTGTTCCCCAAAATATCAGTTGTCACCAGCTCCGGTGACGGATGCTCGAAATTCAACGATGCAATATCGTATATCTCCGGCGACAACCACCGTCGTCGGCACCACCTCTCCTCTCCGACTTATCTCAAACCCTAACCTCATATTCCTAATCGGAACTTCACCTTCGCCCCACCGCCGGCGAATCGGCGTCACATGCGCCGTATCCAACTGCCAGTTGAATCACTACGCTGTTTTAGGTGTATCAGCAGACGCCTCGACTTCGGATATCAAGAAGGCATATCGTCTACTCGCTCGAAAGGTATATAATCAATTAATCACCGTGTGTGTCTCTGATTTCAGGTGATGTCGATAGGGCGAAAAAAATTTAATTATGCGTGATGTCAGGGATTGAATTAACATATATGCGAGAATTAGGCGGAAATCGTGAAATAGGTTTTAATAGACTGTTTGAATATGCCTTGATTTGCAGTGTAAATTGTTTCTGTATGAGGAAACATGTAGACATGTAGTGGATATCTAACATGCTAACACCAGGAAGTTCACATTATCTTCAACTACAGTAGCTTATAGACTTAATGCAGTTGTAATTGTTAGTTTATTGCTTGCAAGGTGTAGATTATTAACCAAGTGATCTTAAAATAGAATAGAAGAATGTTACATTAGTTGCAAGTAGTCCACAAACGGAAATCGGAATCGAACATAACTGGACGTTTGAACTGTGAAGACCATTCTTTTTTAACAGCATTTTGCTGTTGCATATAAGGGGTGAACTGTTAAGATTTTCATACATCATGCATGGCCGTCTTAGAAACGAGAGCAAAATTTAAGAAAATTTGCGTAATTCTTTACCTTTATTGTAACTATTGTTTACTTTTCCTTCAACACTATGACCTGAAAAATAAACAAACAAACAAATGTATCCAATAGATCCTACTTATAGCAAAGCTATTTTTAGAGTTTGGGGGTGTAGTGAGGGCAAAATTTTCCTCCATCCCAAGGAAATAGAGAGGCGCTCCCAATGAGACCCCTTACTTCACAAAATTCAATTTATTTTGACATATAGTGATATTTTATCACACAATAACATAGCATACACAGATTAAGTATACAATGAATCCGAGTGAACTATGTGTAGGAGCATGCTAAGGCCAAACCTACGCTAAGTCAAACAAGACTGTAGACACCAGCTAAGACAAAGGAAATGTAAGGCGTGCAAGAGCGTAGAAGCAAGCTAAGACAAACAATCCTGTGGACGCCAAACTAAGGCAAAGGTAGACTAAGGCATACACAAGTTTGGAAAGAAGCTAAGGCCTCAAGATAATCCTTATCATGTCCTCGGAGATGGCAACTCTATCAAATCCTGTCTAATATCATAAGTTTACAAGGCTACATGGATTTGAATTAGTATATATGATTCCACTAATATGGAACATACTTATTAAATTAAATTTTATCTTGTGAAAGGAAAGGTTTAAGAAAAAATACCACAAGACAAGCTTGCATATGCTATCTCCTGTGATCGACCTGTCTTATTTCTATGTTAAGATATAGACAATTATCCTTGCAAGAAAGAACATTGATGTGAGTCTATAGTTCACGTTCCAGAATCCGGAATCACTTCCTAGTAGCGTTTATGCAATATTTCGTCACTAGTAATGACTTCTTACGCATGTTAGTAAGAAAATGAAGATGCATGGTTTTACCAAATCTAGATCTTCTGAAAATAATGAATATATGTTGAGTCACTGTTTGATAGTTTATTGCTTAGTTTTCATTTTCTGTACTTGAGTACATCTATTTATACGTTACTCCAAAAAAACTCAGAGGAATGAATAATGAGATTAAGCACATGTTACTTGTTTTGAGTAATGAGAAGTTGAGAACATAAACATATTACAACATCTGTAGGTTGTTCCAACTTTCCAAGCTTTAGATATGACTGGAATATTGATAATGCACTTGCTAAACCAATAAGAACACTTACTATCCTACCATTTGTCCTGAAAAAAATGCATCATTTTCCTCTTTAATTACTACTCTAACTATAATCAATATATTACATTAATATTTTGTTCTGTAAAAATATAGTTATCACGTGAGGTCACGAGGCTATAGTTTATCTGATAGTGTTTCTAAATAGCTGCTGGCTAAACAGTCGATTATCGTGCGCGTAACAAACACTATGGCACTTCTGTTCTTGTGGGATAGATAGCGCTGTGTTACTTGATTTCCCTTACTATGGTATTTTATAGTTCTTGTAGTAAACTTTGGATATTTGCCTATTACTATTTGTAGGCCATACAACCATGTAATCCCATACAGCATGTACAATGATAAGTAATATTAATAGTAATCTACTCATGTCAGTATCATCCAGATGTTAACAAGGATTCACAAGCTGGTGAAGTGTTCAAAGGCATCCGTCTTGCATATGAGGTTAGAATCTATCTCTTTTTTGGGGTTCCAAATTCCAATGCGTTTAATATCTGTATTTAGCATGACTTGATGAGGAAACAAACCAAAATACTTACGAAGATTGTCATTTAAATGTTATGTGGTCGATGGGGCATGTTCTCTATTAAATACCTTGTAATCAGTCAAATGAGGCATACTCCATTTTGTGATTATGCTAAATTAAACTATTATTTTTCATTAGGCTCTCATTTCATCTAAGGTTATAAACATATATGGAAAAATTATAAATTTACTATGTTTACTAATTAACCTAAAAGCGTGAACCTAGTCAGTTGTTAGTTTGGGTTCATATTAGAACATGTAAAAAAGATGAAGAAAAAACAATTTACTTCTAGCATTGTTTCAACTCATGATGTTTTCTTAGATTTCATTGTTTCATACTAGGAATGTGTTCATCGACTCTGCATCAGCTGGAAAGGTTTATTATCTTAATTACCGCAATAATTAGAACAGACCAACATAAACATCGATGATCTATCATCTATGTGACAATTCTTTTCAGCTTCAATGTTTTCAGTCAAGTTCTTGAAATATGTAGTTATATATATTTTTACCGAAATTCCTGGCAGGTTTTGTCTAATAACACAACAAGAAACGAGTATGACAGATCACTTCAATATCAACCAAATAGCGGCCCGCCATGGCGGACATATGACATCGACTTTGAAAATGAAATAAATACACACAGGTGGTCAGATTTGAGACACAAAATGGAGCGCGAGAAATATTATGAATGGCGTGATTTCGATGATGACATGGACGATGAAATTGATGAGATGGATGATGTCACCAATGATAGAGGCTCTTTTATTGAAGTTCTAAGGTCTGCATTCCTCTCCATATTCTTACTGAAAACAATAGGGGCAAAACTGTCTTTAACTTTTAGCAGTGTAATGGCTTTGCTCGACCCAGAGTTGGACCGCGGGTATAAGGCGGGTTATGTGGTTGCATGGGTGTTGGGGGGTAGAAGTGGAATTGTGCTTTCTTTATGCCTCTCATTTGCAAGTTGGGTATGTGGAAAAACAAGCAGTAATGTTGTTGCACTGGTGGTTGTATCCATGTGGGTCGGGTTGAATCTTGCAAAGTTTGCTCCATTTCCACAAGGGGCACTTCTTACTCTTCTATATATGTCTGTTAAGCTTCAGGTTGATCTTAAGTGAACCTACATCATAGTTACTGTATCTCTTTTTTTAGTGTTTATTTTTAACATTAAAAACTCTAGTTGTACATATGATATGGATAAACCGTAGTTTAGATTGATTTATCTATAAGCGAACGGGTCTAAATATAAACTGAAGAGGCAACCCCTAGACTAGACACTAAGCTCCTCACTAACACGTCCGGAGACTTACTGCAACATCCTTCTGACCAGATAAACAATGCTTCTGTATTGCAACATTCTTAACAGACCTCACCAATGACAGAATCTCGTATGTAAAAGAACCATTGACATAGGTAGAAAATAGAGATTGGATTTTTGTATGATGTTCCGCTTGCTTCTCACAAAAGGTCTAATTTAAATGATCTAGATGTGAGCATAAGAAGATATGCTGTCATTTAACACACGTATTTACCACTTGCAATGGATACCTCTCCATGAAAACGTACTTATTTTTGTGTTAGAGTCGGGTCACATAGGGTAACCTCTTTTTTCTTGCGGCTAGTCAAACGTCTGTCGTCGTGTAGCTTAGATCGAAAACCACCCAGTCACGTTACCCATTCATAATCGTTACAACATTCTTTGTAGCCATTCACAGATTATTTGTAGCAGCATAATATTAGTAATAAATTATACTTGTGTATTTGTCAAATTCATTGTTATGTACATGTTTATCAAGTACAAGATACAAATCTTAGCATAATTATCTTCACACAAACATGTTAATTAGAAGGTTTTATACATTGATGATACAAAGAAATGAAAAACCACAAGCAAAGTGGTTTGACTTTCTAAACTCAATACATGAAAAACCACACGCAAAGTGGGATCTTGATGAGGTTTGACTTTAAGCTCAAACCCAACGATGAATGATCCTAAGAACTCTTCACTTTTCCATCTTGTTTAATCTGGTTTAAGTTCCTCCACAAATACTTTCCACTAGCCATATCAACAAATCCCCAAAATCCATTTTGAGCCATCTAAAATAAATAGTCACAAATAAATATTTGAACATATAAACATACAAGGGGAGAAAATAGTAAACTCTTAGGGATAATTTGGTTCGTAGAATGCCACAAGCGAATTGAAAGTTAAATGAAAGTCATATGAATTCAATTCCAGTTATTTTTGATGGGACGTTTTTCAATTATAATATCATCATACTATAAATCAGTTGAAGTTAGAACCATAAACCATGGACCATTACCTTGATGATGCTAGATTCTTGTTTGTTAATTGATGCATCCTCATCGAAAACACTGTCTTTTGTATCCGAGGAGGTTCGAACCGACTTCCACGCCATATAACCGGCTAAAACAGCTGAGAAAAACACCAACAGGAATCTCATGGGACACATGTTGTTGTTGTTGGAACTTGAATGATGTTTTCTTTGTGAACGAAGGTGATGAATTGGGTGCTTCAGGTTTGGTTGATCCTTTTGGTATATAAAATAGGAGTAATATTGAAGAAACGCGTCTCTGTCCCACTATGATGTGGTTTGGCTTTTACAAAGTCAAAGGTGGCTATACCTACTTTTCTTTGCTATAAGGGTAGTATTGACATTTGCTACTTCTTAATTTTATTATTTAAATTTAAATAATGGACTTGATTAGACTCGGTAACCACATGTTAATGCTAAGTCTAAATTACAGATTTGATTTTCTATTTATATTTTTGGTGTTTTAGTTAGAGTAAAATATTCATTTTATATCAATATAATATAGATTTTATTGTTTTGGAACAAAAGCATATTACAGAACAATACCTATACGTAAATTTAATGACTAAATGGTAATGTTTGCAAGGATCAAATCCATAGTTTTCAAATCAAGTATATAAAGGAAATGGTTATATGGACACCTATCTGGGTTATTTGTACACGTTCACTCTCTATCTCTTTCTATATGTGTTTGTATATGTATAAAGCCAGACAAAAAGATGAAGTGTGCCTTGATAATCTTGGGTTGGGTTATACATACAAACATTTATTTTTGCTATTGAGTCATTCTATTATTTTTATCTCTTTCTTTATGTATTTATATATATGTATTAAAAGAGTTTTTTTTATGAACTTTTATAAAAATAACTAACATATTTTTTCTTGTTTTAGTAGAATAATATTATTAAAACATTCGTTTACAAATAAATATTCGAAGTATACATTAATATTATACTATTTTTTCTCCATTTCAAAATGTTACCAAACGTGTGGTATAGAATATAGATATTAGTGGAATTGGAACATTCAATCGACTAATAAGAAGTTAACTAATATACTAACAGCAATTAACAAGTTGCTTTAGCTATAGCCTATAGAAAAAGAAGTTGTCATAAATAGAGTTTGTCAATCTTAACAACTGAAGTGGTTGTGGTTTCTAGATGATTGTCTAGCTGGTGACCACTATTACGTGCGTTTTTTTTAAATAAAATCCCTTCTTGATTAACAACTATAACTTTTTTTAATATTATAATTTTCACCATATTGGCCGGGAGGCTCCAGCTATGTTAATAGTATTTATTTTAGGCATAGTATTTATTTTAGGTTGAAAGTTCAAGTTTCGTATCGCATAGTGATAAGTATAGTATTAGATTTAAATAAAATTGTTTAAAAAACAAAATATAATTTTTTGTTTCTATTAAAAAGTTGTAACATTTAATCTTCTATTTTCCTACTTCTATATACATCATGATTTGCGATTGATTCTTGAAACTTTTTTAATAAAAGTTGACTTAGCCGCTGTTTAATAAGTGTTGCTGTTTAAACACAATTAAAAGTAGTTTCACATTTTAAAGGCTCGTTTAAGGGTTGTACCTAATTTAACTGCTGTTCAAAAAAAAGTTTCACCTTTTAAACCTTGTAAGCCAAGTTTTTCTATGTATTACTTGTTAGTATTTCATCTCAAATGTTTTGGTGCTTTATTCAAGTCTCTGGTATCTTTTAACTACAAAATTAGCAATTTTTTTTTTCATATTATTACATTGTTAGTAATTTTTTTATAAATACCAATTTTTTAATATTAACTAAACTAAATCAAACATATATAAACATCGATTACTATTTAGTGATGATTAGTATGTTTCTACAAATTTAAACCGAAGTAGAGGTTATTGTGAAAAAAGTTTCATTAAAACAAAGCTTAATAGTTATTATATTAAGTCAGCATAACAATAATATTTAAATAGTAGAAAGTTTGTTGTATTTTATATTTAGGTCACTTAATTTTAAAACAATTTAATACATATAAAGAAATTCGCAACAAGAGAATAATAATTAAAACTGAGTGTTTTTTATTGTTAGGAAAACGTTAAAATTGACTTAATTAAATCTTATCTATTATTTTATCTTTAACTTTTTTTAAGCAAAGCAATGCCATTATAAAAGGATGCCCAATACAAAATAAGTTAAAATTAAATAACTATAAGAAGCTCATGGATATCTACATTATTTACTAATATATATTGTTTTAAATATAACATACAAAATGGACTTTTAACCATATTTTTCTAGTCAATTTTTTAATTTTTAAATACCACTTAATCCTCAATCGATAAATATTTGGTTCCAATGTCACTAAATTACAGATTATGGATCTTTTTAAAACCTTATATTTTTCTCTCTTCAAATATTTATTGATTATAAGTTTACTTTCAAGATTCAACTAAATACCGTTATTAATGTGGTTCTTGTATATTTTTATGTAAAATTTATTGTGCCCTGAATGTAATTTAAGTTTGCTTTCAACTATTTACAAACACTATCAAATATTATACTTGTTGTGATTATATATTGTAAATGAACGGTAAAGTTATGAAAATATTAAAACAATTAAACAAAATTGAAACTTAAGTAGTATTTTATTCTTTGTATGAATAGTATAACAGATATTATTTTGCACTTTGGAGAAATGAATTTTCCAATTTGGATGGATCTCAGAGGCGACTTTTCTATCAGATAAAAATTATTGTTGGTTTTATAACTTAGAACACATTTCAAACAACCGAAATAATTATAAAAATATAATATGTTGAAGATGATGTATTCGCTAGCACCAACTCAATCACATAAACAACCAAACCAATTTTTTCAGAACCGGATCGGCTAATGAACCGGACGTTTTACTGGTTTACTGGTTGGACCGGATATAAGAACCGAATAAAATTATAATTATTTTATAATTATGCATGTAAAAATACTAAAAAAATAAAAAATATATATGAAAAGGCGGTTTGACCGGTTCAGCCACTGATTTAATACTAAAATGGTTTTAAGCATCGAACCGGACCGGATTGAAGTCTGGTTCCCGGTCGAACCGGGTTTTAAAAAGAACCAAACACATGTTTTTGACTCTCTATCAATCTTATCTACTTTATAAATTAATGCACGATGTGGGGTCGATTAGCATGTATCGGTTAGTTCTCACGTTGATGGTTGAATATGTAATTGTTGAGTACTTCCAAACCGCATCACCATGTCAAATCTTAAGTGAAAACGGTTGAAATTAATGATCATACGATTATATTTTAATAAAATGTTGTTTTACGCGAAAAACATAAGTTAAATGAGTTAAAGTATTAATTAAATGGTCTATGTTAAAAACAACTAAACAAGTGCTTTTTATGTGGGTCGAATGATTTCGACAGAACACGTAGTTGTAAATCTTATAAATAACGAATGTATGAACTATAATCATACAATAGTATTTATATACTGAGAAAAACTTGTTTATTTTTTTTATATATATTTATAATATATTAATTACCAAGTTTTGAGTACACTAAAATTTGTATTTTAAGTTTAGTGGGTTGTATCAACTTTTGTATTTTTCAATCTTTAGTTTTTTTTAACTTTTAACCTCAATACTTTTACATCTTTTACAATTTAACCTTTATAAATTTTCACTTTCCACTTTACCTTTATACTTTTCATATTTTTACAAGTTTTTCATTTTACGTTTCGACCTAAATGTTACGAGTTAACACGCTTCAACGTACACACACGATTTTAGGTATACGTTTATTTTTCCTTTTTAACGACCTGTCACAACGCGGGAGTACTATATCAACTTAGCTATAGTTTTTAATGTTTTACGTTTCATGTGTGTGGTTTAACTTTTTTACGTTTACTTTTCCGTTCAATTTTATATTTTTCGTTTCTATTTCTTTTTTAATACGAGTTTTTCGGATGTTGGTGGTTGATAATGATAGTATGACATTTTTGTAATTTAGCATGATTTTACGCTCCCACTACAACGCGAGAGGCTTAATACTAGTTATCATTATAGAATAATACTATTTAGATTTATTTTATGGTAAATTTTAGAATCTATCTTTTGGTTGCGGTAGGTGAGATAATTTTATATCCGATCATTATTAATTTTTTTTAGCTTTATGAGAACGCCAAGACCAAAAAATTCATTGGTTAATGAAAATAGATAATCAGCTGATTCAACTAGCGTATGCGGGTGATATGGCACGAGATTTATTATTCTCATTAACAGTTTGGGTGTGGTTTAAATTGCTTTCCAATTTTTGAATTTTATATTCAAATAATTAGTTTGATTTTTCTTAACTTGTTATATATTATCATTTCTACAAAATCGATCGTACCAATTTTCTTTTTCTAGACACATAAGTTAAATGAAAAAACGAATTCATGCGGAAAAAAAGTACTACTTCAGGAAGGTGTATTCGAATTTAACCAAACTTATGTCGTAATGTTTTGTTTTATAAATAAACCAAGTAGAAAGGTGTATTCGAATTTTTTGATATAACATGCTATAAAAGAAATGAAATTAAATACCAAATTAATGATAATATTCACATTTGAGACATCCATCCGTTCTAGAAGCGGATCTCCTTCATTACAACTCTACATTCGCGGTTAAACTAATGGATGACCTAAAATCTGATGCATTCTACAATTTTCGTTAGTGTGTTAAGGGCATTTTTAAATTTTTCACTCCTATATATAATAAATATAATAAATAATAATAATATTAATCTTGTTCTCATCCATACTTTTCTTTCATCACAAAAAATTTAGTATATAATTACTCCATTTTGAATCATTCCACGTAATCACACCTTCGTCTATATATCTCTCTCTATCTTTTTCTAAATAGGAATCAACTACCCAACGATTTAAATGCTTGTGAGGTGGATGAGGTGATGATTATTGAGTGTGTTCGAGTGGCGGTAAAACTATTAGTCGAGCATGTTCAAACGTCACGTCCGGAACCGCGTGGACGACAACCACCACTAGAACGGGGTTGTGCGGAGGCACATAACCGTCTGATGCAAGATTATTTTAGTGAAAGACCTTTGTATGATAAAGTTACTTTCCGACGTCTTTTTCGTATGAGTCGTCAACTATTTTTACGAATCGTCGATGATTTAAAGTGAGTTTTCGTATTTTCAACAAATGGAAGACGCTAGAAATAAGTTAGGATTTAGTTCTATTCAAAAATGCACTTTTGCAATTCATCAACTAGCGTATGGTACTTAACAAGATTCATGGGACGAGTATTTGAAAATGTCAGAAAAATCGACTGTTTACTCGGGTTTAGAAAAGAACAACAAATCGAAAGATTTTGCTTTTCTTGAAAAAGACTTATCTAATTTGCTACCGGAAGATCGTGCTATTTTCGAGCGAATGAAGAATGAAATCCATGTCAAATATCGTGCCAATAAGTAGTCGTTTATTTGAAACATTCTAGTTTTTTATTTTGTTTCAAGTATTTTTTTCTTGTTTTTAATGTTGTCCTTTATTTATATATTCAAATAACTTTTATTTATTAAAATGTTATAGTATTTTATTATGTGATTATATTTAATTTAAATGATTATGCAATTAGTTAAAACACTACACTTAATTTAAAAGAGTTTTTAGTAAAATTAATTGTGCTGACATGATACACTGCACTCAGTCTTAACGTTTTTTATTAACTTTTAACTTATTAACTTTTGAAAAGTTAATAAGTTAATAAGTATTTTGGCAAACTTTTAGAAAATTGATTTTAAAAAGTAAATAAGTTAATTTTGATAAATTAATAGGATTAATTTTTTAAAAAATGACTTTTTCACAAAATAAGCAATCCCAAACATGGGTTAAATCCCGTCTAAAACCATTTCATTTTTTTTGTAAATGCACCTACATAATGGTCAAATCTTCCGAATATCCCCACATATTTTACATATCATTTTCTTATTGAGCCGGGGGTCTCTTAGAAAACGGTCTCTCTATCTCCTAAGATAGAGGAAAGACTCGTCACTAATTATCTCTCTCAGAGCCTGCTTTTGAGTGGGATATACTGGCTATGTTTGTTTGTTTGTTTTCTTGTTGACTATAACGGACTGACATCGCGTGTTTCGTTTATTTATCTCTGTACGACACCGAAACCCCTGTGCCATTGTCACCAAAAACCACATATTCACGCTAAATCAACGAGTTCAAACACCACACACTAACCCTAAGTCATCAGATTAAACCTTCACTTGTTCGATGCTTCATTGCGATCCAACCACCGCTTTGCTCTAAGGTATGATTTCGCATCATCTGTTGAGCTTTTTTACTAAATGCGATCATCTTGTTAGAGTGCTAACAATGGTATATATGAAAACTGATATCTTATTCATCGACTGAGAAGCACTATAAATAGATTGCAAGTACAACGTTAAAGAAATAACAAACTACTAAAAAACAGGAAACTAGCGATAGACTAGGTAAACTACAACCACCAACAACGGTTGACACATTCAAATTTATTATTGAAGCAATAGACCAACACACGTGACGTATCCATGCAACTGACCCATGCCCATGCAATCAACCCATACTTCATTCCAACATACCCTCCCTCAAACTAGATTTGAGTTCACAATCTACTTTGTCCTTCACAAAACACACTCCAAGATTACTTCTTAGTTCCCCAAACAAATCTCTCTTTAAAGGTTTGGTCATTATGTCTGCCACTTGATCCCTTGTTCCACAATGCTCCAACACAACTGTTCCTTCCTTAACAAGTTCACGCAGAAAATGAAAGCGTACCCATATATGTTTGCATCTCCCATGGAACACCGTGTTCTTCGATAGTTTAATAGCTGATGTATTGTCACATTTAATGACCGTCCCACCATTTAGTTCCAGTCCAAGATCCTCAAGTACACCTCTAATCCAGATCACTTGACAAGCACATGTCGAAGCTGCTACATACTCAGCTTCGGTAGATGACAAAGCCACGATCCCTTGCTTCTTCGATTGCCATGCTACTGCTCCACCATCCCATAAAACAACATAACCAGAGGTGCT
>BJCM01000149.1:0-14746 GCA_018326385.1 Flaveria bidentis | reverse complement strand
TCTTCTCTAGACTTAAGTCGTTCCTCGTAGGCTTTAAGTCTTCCAATTGCTTCGTCAAGTGTCATTGTGTCCATATCTGAATATTGCTCTATCGATGCAATAATTTGCAAAAACTTATCGGGTACTGAATCTAATAATTTGCGTACCATGGTTGCTTCATCAATCTTCGTTCCTAGGCTTTTTAACTTTGTATTTATTGCGCTTAATCTTCCTGCAAACTGATCTATGGTCTCTGTCTCTCTTATTAAAAGCATCTCGAATTCTGTGCGCAATGATTGAAGTCTAGCTTTTTGAACTCTATCAATACCAACGTGCCTTGTCTTTAAGGCTTCCCAAATATCATTTGCTGTAGTATGAGATGCCACCTGTATCACCATATCTTCGGGTATTGCTTGAAATAGATAGGCAATCGTTGTCCTATCTTTCTTGTCATCTACTTTTGTACCTTCTCGTGGTTCAATTGCTTCTAAAAGGTTATTGGCATTCAAAATTGCCTTTACATGAACAGACCAAATCGTGTAATTTGTAGATGTTAACATTGGTGTGTGGAGGCTAATAGAGAGCGTGTCCTTGCTGACCGTCTCTTCTTTATTATCTTTCGTCATCTTGGGTTTTGATGGGGACTGTCGGTGTCTTCTTCTTTTTCCCAATTGTTCAATGTATGAACTTCCCAAAGCTTAATGGAATTTGTTTGACTTTCTCTTTGTCAAACTTGAATTAATTTTGATTTTTCTTTTCTTTAAAAAAATCAAAATTAATTTTTATTTGATTTATTCTTAAAAACAAAACTTTGTTTTATGAAATATTAAAATATTGTTTTGTAAGAATTCGCCAAAAGAAATATTCCAATGAAATCCTCCAAAAATAATGAAAGTCAAAATCTGTCTTTGACTTTTATTCTAAAACCAAAATAGTTCTTTTAATAATCCAAATTAATCTTCCTTCCAAAAACTTCTGTTGACTTTCTAAAAGTCAAAATTGACATAATAATATCCTGTGATATTGTCTCTGCTGTAACCGTCCAATCAAAATTGCTCTGTATAGGTTTTTCAATTCGATTCTTCTAATAGAATCGTTGATGATATGTCTCTCTGTTTTCGAATACTTGATCAATTTAATTTCAAACTCTTTCTTCGATTAAAATCAAACAGGTTCAGAAAGGATTTGAACGTTTCGATCTTTGTACTTGATTTTCCAAATGAATTTTGTATTCGATTCCTGTATTTATGTTTAGAGGCCTGATTACATCGATTTTTCTTTCAATTTCAATTGTTCTTGATTTCGTTTGTCTGATCGAATTGTCGCCGGAGTCGTCTAACTTTCTGAGATATTCCGGTCGTTCGGTTCTTTGTCTTCAGTCAATAGATCTTCCTTTGATCGATTGATGAATGAAATAATCTCTGAATCGATAAACACTTTCTTGATATCGATTCGGTTTCCAAATTTCGTCTCAGTTCTAATTTCGTGAAACAGGGATGAAGATTTCACTTGCGTTCTTTGTGAAATCGATGGAAACGATGCTGATCAAATATGAATCAACAAACAATCACGCGTTGTTGATGCGGTTCCAAACTCGTATCTCTGTTTCTTAATCGCATAAAACAGAGGATGGATTTGATCAGCGTTGTTAGTGAATTCCTTGAAGAACGATGGGAAATTGGCTCTGATACCGGCCAATTGAAGATCCCAAATGGTCTATTTGTTTGAGAGAATCCTATGAAATCAAAATATGCATGTTTCACAAATAAATGCTTACATGGGTATATAGTAGTGTATTTATACCCTTACGTTTCCTGGGGTGCAAGCAACATAACTACCCCTTAACCAACTTACTTATGCTATACAATAAAAATACATAATAATAATAACACTTATAATAACAAGAATTATGGTCTAACAATATAAATCATAATTCAGGATTTTCTCTCACATTCCACGCCTTAATTAAATAAGAATACTAAATAACCTTAATTACACTTTTTGTTTGAATCAGTTCTACAAACACCATGGAATTTGTTGAATTAACACTCTTCATGTACCCTAGAATATGAACTCTACAATTTCTTCATATCCATTTCTAATACCCCACAATAGCACACTTAAGCTGAAGAAAGAGGAATCATATCAAGTTCTTCAAACACTAACACCACCAAGGGGATTCGGTTTGAATTAACACTTGTATATACCGATTCAATCGATTAAAAAAGGGAAATTACTAATCTTTCGAGTAGCAAACTTTAAATAATATTTTGTTTCATTCCTTTGTCATATCTCGATAAATTAGAGGGAAAAAAACACTAGCCAAAGTTCCTAGCTAGTCTTTAGGGAATTGATAAATAACAACTGCTGTACAATAACATTTTAGAAAATAAACATGAAAATGAAAAATGAAAACACGTACATGCAGATATACAAACGAAATAAAAAATAAAATAAAGGAAATGTTAGCCATGAGGGACGTGGGGTTTGTAAGGGCTGCATGGGTATGACTGTTGCATGAATCCAACTTAACCTAGCTGACCCATGTTGTCGTTGTTGTTGAACCGGAAACGGGTGACCCTACTGTAACGTCTTCACGTTCAACGCCTAGTGCGTCTATGGGTCTATCACAAGCTTTCCCGATCTCCGCTGCTTGTGATTCTTATGGACTTGTTCTTTTCGATCTGTTGTTTCAAGAACTATATTTACAAGAAATATAGGGTTTTCTTTTACTTGCTTGTTATTTATTTTCAAAAAATTATCAAGCTAGAATGATTATTTATTTTGTTTTGTTTTTAACAGCAAATGATCCTACCAATAATACACAATAATTTCAAGTTATGTAACAAATGTGATGCTAGGGTTTTAATCAACCAGCCATCATCGTTGATTTTTCGAAGTTGAGAAGAAAAAGGGGCCTAAGGTTTGGGGTTCTTTACTTTTTATATTCTTTCATTTGAATAGGTATAATAGTGAGGGTAAATGAGTATTTTATAAAAAAATAAGAGAAGTTTGAACATCAGTTACTATAAATGACGTAATATGTGATAAATTATAAACATAAAGAATGTTCAATGTAGTTAATGAAGTGTAAGGATTAAACAAAATTTTTACTAAATAAATAAACGATGAAAAATGTAATTTACTTAAAAAAACCAACCCTCAACGGCTCAACCAAGCCCAACCCCTCTTATACTCTTCTTCCTATTCTCTGACACCCCCTAGCGGAGCTCTTGCACGCACAACCTTGCCTTCGTAGTACCCTACCACGTACATGGCAGTATTAAGAGGAAACATGATCTAAGAGAGTGCAACATGGTAGCGGGTGATGGTGACAATTCCTCAGTCAAGCTAAATAAATGAAATTAAAACTCTACATATGATTAACCCTTATTACATTTTTTGTGCGTAAATTGAAAGAATGTTATCATGCTTACAAGGAAAAAGCTTAGTAGTTGATGAATAGATAAAACGTGTATGCTTTTATTCTTGAGGTGATGGGTTTAAACCTTACTTGAGGCATATGAAGTAAATTTAATTTGAAATATGACAGGAGTAGATTAGAGATAATGTTGATCAATAAACATATTCTTGAATTCAACTTAATTGCTTGGGCTATAACCATATTCTTGAATTCAACTTAAATCTATATGTGTGTGTTGTAAACACATCATTATGACATTAAATATGTGTCCATACGGTGTGATTCACAATGTCTACATTATTTGTGTTTATTGGAATTTTCTTTAGAAAAATGACATATTGTAAACACTAACTAGCAAGAAGCTAGCCGAAGGAAAATAATACAATTACAAGAACATGAGTGTAATTGTATACGTACTAGTTATTTAAACGAGACATGTATATGACTACATAGTGCATCAAACATTTCATTATTTGTTGGGATTACGTGTGTTTGAGGCCCAAAGGTCTTCAATCTTTAAAGCATTAGGATATTTCTCACCATGATAAACTCATATCGTGTATGTTTGAAGAAACCAACGATCATGTATGTGTTCAAAAATCATAGGTAAATTCTGAAGTGACCGGTTCGAATTGGCATAACATTTACACAGGCAACATGTTTTGCCTTCACTGTTGAGATGGTGTTTGGCAATCTCCATAAAGTTTTATAGTCCATTTAAAAAATCAGGAGATTTTCGATTTCGCAAGTAAATTGAACTCTTATCAATTGTCATCATTGTTTCATTATTAATATTAAATTGAGATATATACACAAAAACATACATATATACATGTAAAAACAAAAATACTCAATTACATATTATAATTGAAAAAAGAATAATCATATATTTAATTACATTAATTTTATATAAATTTAAACATATATACACTCACATATACACGAACTTAGATGCATATATACATAAATAAAAGTTTGCAAGTGAAAACACGTACCTTATCGATAAAATAGATATATGAATGAAATCGCACTGCTCAACCGCAACAAGATCCTCGTATATTAAAAAATAAAATAAAATAGGTTCAAATGATAATATTCTTTTTAATAAATTCATAATTTATAACATAATATATATATATATACACATACACACATATACATACATATATACATACATACACTATATACATAGACATAAATAAATACACAACTACACATACACATACGCATACCCATACGCAGACGCATACACAGTCGCATACGCATACGCATATATTTACATACATTTACACCTACTCATACATATATATACATATAAGGTTACACATACATATACATACACCTACAAACATATATATCCATAAACACAATAATTTCTACACATACATATACATATATACGTATGCATACACCAACTACAGCCTAAGAAACACACAATTTCATCAAAAATTGAAACTTAAAAGGGTTTAGCTTCAAGAATATTCAAAGTAGGGATAAAATTGAGTAAAATCATTTACCTGTGGCCGATAGGAGGGTAAAAGGGTCACACAAGAGAGGTAGTTGGAGGTTTTACCAGTTTGAGTTGGAAATCGTCTAATTTGAGCTTGATAACGAACTTTTGGTTTTTGGGGGTAGAATGGCGTGAATGTGAGCTTCAGATCATTTTTGTCCTAACTGCATTTTATAGCGACGATATGTCGTCGCTATAGCTCTACAACTGGCGTCGCTATCCCTCACATAACGTCACCGCCTAATTAAATTTCTGATTAAAAATATAAAGGCGTATAGATCAGGCGACGTATCGCCGTTATAGCCAACAAAATTTTTATTTTTTGTTTCCCTAGAGTACTGGGTAAAAAATAAAAATAAATAAATAGTACTTTTAGCGACGACACGTCGGCAGGTGTATTTCCCTCCACCCCACCAAACTCTATTGAGAAGTTACTTTTTGATTTTTTAATGGTTGAATTTTTTAAATTGCATTGATATTAATATATAATTATTTTTAGACATATATTGTTTTTATTTTATAACTTTTTAAATACGATGAATTATAAAATTTCAAATTTACCTTCAAGACATGCTTATTTTTTTAGTTATGTTCCATTGCAAATTTCATCAAAATCATTAAAGCTAATTTAAGGTTTTGTTTTCCTCTTACTGCCTTTAAAATTTGTTGTTTTAATTACAAATTTGCCGTTGTGACAAGCTTAATTTCTTTTTATCAACAATTCAATGTGAATTTCTTTTGCATGGTGAATAGTGATGTACAAATTATCGAAATCAAGTCTTATAAGTTTTAACACTCTCGTTGTATAGTATGGGTTTCGTCCGTTAGTTTGTGAAGAATCATAAAAAATAATATTCTATAAGGTTATTTATTGTTGGTATTAAAACATTAAAATTTTATAGTTATTTGAAATACTTTGATGTTTAAGCAAGGCTTACGCTCATTAATGTTTGTTATATTGTCAAGGACTCGAGGAGTCGAGGGTGAGGCTATTCATATATAAAATCTTGAGTACATACTGAACACAAAAAATAATGAAATTACCAAAAATATATATCAAATATATTATCGTATCCAAAAATAAAAATAACTTGATGTTGTTAACATGAGTTATTTGTCATTTTAAAGATATTATCTCATGATATGATTTTTTAAATTTACACATATCCAGAGTTTTTTAATTTTTTTAATTTTTTATTTTTAAGATGTTGGTGGAAAAATAATTACCAAAATAAGTGATTTGAAAAATGTTTATTAAAATAGGTGTTTTCTTTTACCTCCTCATTTTTTACTTGCCAACCTTCTCTTTTATTTTTTTATTCAATCCCTCTACTATAATTTTTTGTTTTACTCCTTTTACATCTCAAATGTAAATCACGATCTATATCTAATATATTAGTATTTTCTGAAATAGGTAATCTATTAAAAAAATAAACATAAATTATTTATTTATGTAAGTTTATCATCATTAAACCTTTTATAGCTTTTGTAAAATACATTGCTGTATATCCAAGGATCTGACTCTCTGACCAAAGAAAAAAAAATTAAGATTAACAAAAGAAAGAATATATTTGTATGATATTTACATGCTAATAACATTGAAAATTATTATTTTTTTATGTAAGTGAATATTTGGAAAAAAAACAAGAAAATTAATCTTTTTTTAATAAACAAAGTGTTTATGGTTTAAACTATATAGTGATTTAGTACAATCTGTAAAACCTTGAAGTACAAATTTTATTCTGACTTACATATATAACCATAATTTACATTTGATTGTAGCAAAATCATTCATTGGACTAAAACTAATTAATCAATCTAAATATAATAAGAATAGTAAGATGCTTATTACACAAGATGAAGTCATTGATAAGTGAAAACACATTTTTCACTGTGTTCATATTATATCTTTGAAAATCATTTATTTTTCTTTAATGCTACATATCTATGTTTTTATTATATTATCTTATATAACAAAAAAGTGTAATTTAAAAGTTTTAAAATTTTATGCAAGATTCACGTATACATTAGCTCCGTATGAACATATAGATTTTAGTCAAATAAAGTTTGTAACGTAAATTCTCAAATTTTGTTTCCAATAAAGAAGGAAAATTTGGTGAATAGTAAGTTAATAAATAGAAGTATTTTTTGTTTTTAGCGCCAAAACATTTGAACATTTAAAGAAAAAAATTAGTAACGGTTTCATTAGACAAGGGGATTAACCTCTTGGCTCTTTTGTCCCCTCTTCGTATTTCCTATATAAAAGGTCTACGCATGACATATTGCATCAACAAACTACAATACTCGTTACAAAACCACATCAAAAAGCTTGAGAAAAATGAGACAAGAAACTGTTGTTGTGATAGTAGGAGCTGGACCCGCAGGCATTGCGACATCAGCTTGCCTCAACCTTCTTTCTATTCCAAATATTGTACTCGAAAGGGATGATTGTTATGCACCTTTATGGCAAAAGAAAGCTTATGATCGTTTAAAGCTTCACTTAGCCAAAAAATTTTGTCAACTTCCTCATATGCCATTCCCTTTGTCTGTGCCAACATTTGTACCCAAAAACATGTTTGTTAAATACTTGCAAAACTATGTTTATAATTTTAATGTAGACCCGTTGTACCAACGTAGTGTTGAAGGTGCATGTTATGATACCACTGAGCAAAAATGGGTGGTTACCGCCAAAAATATGGTGTTGGGTTTGGTCGAGGAGTATGTAAGTGCATTTCTTGTGGTGGCAACAGGTGAAAATAGCGAAGGTGTTATTCCTAATGTTTATGGTTTAGATAGTTTCAAAGGGTTGGTTGTACACTCTAGTGAGTATGAAAATGGAAAGAGATTTAGAGACAAAGAAGTTCTTGTTGTCGGGGCTGGAAATTCTGGCATGGAAATTGCATATGATTTGTGCAATTGGGGTGCTCAAACATCAATTGTTGTTCGTAGCCCGGTAAGAACACTAAAGGAGCTCCCGCGTAATGTTTGAATTTGACCATCTCGTGTATTAACTATGTAAGATTTTATTTGATATATTTTAACATTTTATTGTTGTTTTTGTGATAGGTACATGTGCTTACCAAGGAGTTAGTGCAACTCGGAATGTATTTATTAAAATACATTCCATGCACTTTCGTGGATAAGATGGTGTTAATGTTGAGTAAGTTGTTGTATGGAGATCTTGGTGGATTCGGAATACAAAGGCCCCTTAAAGGACCATTTTTGCTCAAAAAAGAAACTGGACGATCACCTGTGATTGATGTTGGGACTGTTTCAAAGATCAAAACAGGAGATATTGAGGTAAACCTCATTATCATGACTGATATCAAAGAAAATTAAACAACATCTAACGATTACATTATCTTTTTTGTATGTGTTTAGGTTATGACCACTATCGAAGGTATAAAAGATGATCGCATCATGTTTACTAATGGTAAAGAGAGACGATATGATGCCATTGTGTTTGCTACTGGTTTTCGAAGCACTGTTCGAAGATGGCTTAAGGTAACTAAAGTTGCTACATGTTGTTTACTTAATCTTGTGTTATTATATTATTCTCAGCATTTTTTGTTTAACCTAGGACGATGGAGGGCTCTTTAACGAGAAAGGAATGCCAAAACACAAAAGCCCTAATCATTGGAAAGGAAAGCATGGTATTTATTGTGTTGGATTTGCTAGTGCTGGATTATTTGGTATCTCAAATGATGCTAAGAATATTGCTAATGATATCTCCAAAATTATTCATGGGAACTAATTAACTTAGTATTAAGGAAAAATCGGTGTGAATGGTGTCGTGTATTATCTAGCATGTAGTATGTGCTATCTAATGAATTAACATCTAATGTTTGTGGTTTTTTGATTATGTATTCATACCAGTAGTATGTGTCGTTTTAATGAATTAACGTATTAATGCTGGGTTTTTTAAATTATGCATTTATATCATTAGATATTGTTCTATTTTTGTTTGATAATAAAGTTATTTTCATGATTAAATATAAGGATATGATCTCTTTATATGAATACTTTATTATGTGTTATTTGAGCGAATGACCATTTATATCTTCCGTCAAACATGATCGATATCATTTACAAATCAAACTCACTTTATTAAATTTATTCCCACGTTCTTTAATATCGGGTCTTTGTATTTATATTTATTCTATACATATTGATTTACTATATAAACTACGAGAAGTTCAAATGCTAGCTCTTACAAAGGAAATGATAACTCAATTTTAGCAAGCAGTAGGAAAAAATATGTTTAGATGAATATTAAATAGTACTAAAATTTAAGGAAATCTTAAAAAATAATAGCATATTAATCGTTTGGAAATTATATAAATGATTGTATTAACAAAATTAGGGTTGTATGAGGGTAATTAATATGCCCTACATACTAATTTAAATAAATTAAACTATCCTCTATTTTGTTTAATTACAAATATGATCTAATATAAAATATCAGTAATTTACCAATTTTTATGACATACTACTGAGGTTGAGTTAATTTGATGTATTTAGATACATGAGCATTAGTTAGGATTTAAATATTTTTAATAAACTTAACATACCAGTAGTGGCGGAACTAGAAATTTTTTGTTGTGGGGTCACTGTTTTTGGTGCTCGAATTTCTAAAAGGCTATTGTCATTTTTTGTGTCGGATTGTTCGGGTTGGATTTTTAAGAAGCCAACATCACAATTTTAGTTTTTTTCGGTTGGTTTAATTTCGTTTACATCTATCATTTGAATGTTCAAATGTCAAAATGGTGCACTCAAATACTTCTAGTAACCATTGAATTTGTCATCTTCAGCTTACAAACTCTTATACCCATATGAATCATTCATATAGGCCATGTGACTCCAACCTCAAAGCTTCTCAATAGCTTCTGAATCATTCATTAGAGAGAACTAACCTTAAAATCTAGTCTTTGAGCCTTCAAATCGAGTTAAAAAATCAGAACCTATGTAATCAAATTAGAAACCTTGAAAATCAAACTATAAAATCAAACAAATATAATAATCAATGAAATTAACATTGAAAATGGACTTCACAAAGCAACGGTCTTGTTTTACAAGAATTAATGGTCTTGCTTCAAAGCTAAGAAGATTAAACAAATCGATGAGGCCTTGAAGGAAGTGGAGGGTTATTCACAAAATTGCAAGTATGGGAGGAGACTTTTGGGTTGGGTTAATTAGGGTAAAATAATAGTAAAGTTATAAAAGTAATTACACATTTAATTTGAGTGTAATAGAAAATCAGAGTTGAACCTACGACCTGAAACAACTTGGGGACGTGCACAACCAGTGAACCAACACCATTTTGTTGTTTTTATTTTAATCACATTAATACTTAACGTTCACTTCCATAAAATTAGCTGCAATACCAGTTAACTTACATGTTAATCCGTTTTGTGATAATATAGCTGCAATACCAAAAAACAAATATAAGTAGTCCTTAGCATCAAACAACAATTTCAAAAAATTAATGAACAAAAGTACAAAACAAGTTCCATGTTTTATACTCATTATATAAATATAATACCTGAAAGTCTAAAAGTACAAATTTTGATCATTCGTTGATCCCTTTAGCGATAGGCAATGAAAAAATTTTAACCCAATAATGTTACGGACTAATTTATGATTTAAACAACTAACATTCTTGCACAATAGTAGTTGCTCATGGTTGTGTTCATCGGAGATTCAGAGGGTTTAGAGAAAGTTGCAAGAGATTGAGATTCCGTTTAAATTTGTTGCTCTCATCTATGATCTTCGTTTTCTTTGTCCTAGGGTTTCATCATCTTGGTGATACCTAAAGTCAAGAAACATTGTCCTTTTAAAATTAAAAACCATGTTACACCAGCAACAAATGATATATCACCAGCAACAAATGATATTATCAAAAAGCCAGTTTCTAAAATTTGTGTATACAAGATATTAATTAGAGAATCACATCTTACTGTAATTTTCCTATCAATATAACTCGTTGGTTATTATAAAATGTTCAAACGACATAAAAGGTGCAAAACAATTAAACACGAAAATACATATGACATGGTTTAAGGATGAAATATATATAACAACATCAAAGTACAAATAATACAATCTAATGACTTGAAGGCTAACTTATTAATGTATCTGCTTGGTCGATCTTTGATTTTAGTAATATACATATAATCATTCCAGCCTTTAAAGAAGCTCCAAGATTATTATAACACATTATCATTGATTGCTTGAATTACACTGTTCCTTTTGTTCCCCTACAGTATAATATAATATAATTAAATGTAAAGTATATTATTTAATTCCAAATAAATTTACCTTTAAACTTTTATATAATTATTATATAGCATCATTAACTTTAGTTCATTATAGTTTTTCCTCAAAAATTTTATATAATTACAATATTGCTTCATCAAATCTAATATTCATTTTACCACGCTAATTAAATGTAAACTTTTATATAAAAACATTATATTTTATAAAAATATAAATAACTAATAAACTCAAAATACCCAATAGTCCAATACAACAATAATCAACAAGCCCAAAATAACAATTAAACCAAAAAACATAAACAACTTAAAAAAACCCAAAACTAATAACTAATTAGCCCAAATAAAAAAATCAAATATAAAACTTAAGAGAAAAAACAAACACTCAATAGCCATCGACACTTCCCATAGCCACCCTCCACCCACACCGGCCGACCACCCCTTTGTAGCTAAATCCTTGAATTGTCAGTCGTCCAGCACACCGACCGACAACCACCGACCTGTCGCTTGTTGTGGCGGGCCTTGCCACCCCAGCTATGATCTTTCACCGTCCACTTCAAGGTAAAAATGTTTAGATTTTTTTTACTCTATTACACTATAAAATTAGGATTTTGAGTTTATGTTGTTCATTTTTTAATATTTAAGTGTTATATGTTATACAAATTAGTGATTTGAAAGATTTCAAGAGAAGGATATTGGTTAATGGGTTATTTGGCTCAGTTTCTAATATTTAGGCTTATGGAATTAGGTATATAAAGTACGGATTTAAAAGATGAATTAAGGATTTGATATTAAAATTTGGGATTGAATTGTGTTATTTTCTAATGCAATTTGTAATCTTTTTTGAGTTATTTGTTATAAAATTAGAGATTTAAAAGATTAAAAAACAAGTTCTTGTTAGCAATTTTATTTAAAAAAAAATCAAAAGGGTGATATTGATTCTAATAGTGATAATGATATGCAACCAATTGATGATAATGTTGAGTCAATTACTCATTCGGTTTAAAATTTTCTTCGAGATCAATTCCTTCAATCTCAAATATATTTGATTTGAATAATCTTTCTTCGAACCTTTTAATATCGTGTGTTTTTCTTTTATTAAAATAAATGCACAGTAAATTTTTTTATGTTACCCCTGAAGTTTTTTTAGATCCGTCACTAGTTACGGGGATGACGTACGTGGCGGGATAAAACATAAACTACAATCGACTTAACTTATATTTAAACTAAATTTATATCGATACATAGAATAATTAGAAGTTCTACCGACGATCAAAAAAGTATTATAAATATCACATGACTCCAAACAGAATTTATGTTGAAACATAGACAAACTCAAAACATACATAAATATAAGCATGTGCGGTGGTGTTGTATGAACTCTGATTAAATATAGATTACAATTGTCCTGAGTCATTTTGAAAACAATATTTACTTCAATTGGATAAAGAAGCTTTTTTGTTGAACCCAAACATCAAAAGAGGTCAAAAACTAAAAAAAAAACTATTATGTCCAATTTTAAATAACCCTAAAATCTACTATTCCTTTAGTTCAAAAAATAATATATAGATAATTAAACATACAATATACATTTACCAACTTATTTTGTATATATTAAAAATCCAGGGTTGTCTGAACATTATTTCACCAACCAAGAGTAGGGTGTTCAATGTTTCGTTTAGTTAGTTAAACTAGTTGTAATTCGGGTTATTCTGATAACTAAACCGAATAAACAATAATAATTATGTGTAACCGTTAATTGAAGCGTAAAACAAAATTCACAATTTAGTTTGTTTTTTGGGTTATGGATACATTTTGACTTTTCAGTTAGTTTCGGTTTTTAGTGTGGTAAAGTGCTCATACCATACCCACCTATTACATCACACACCAATCAATCAAATAATTAAACCACACCACACCAAAAAATTTTTGTTTAAATTATAACTAAGATATGATAAAAATATAAAAGACAAGCTTATAAAATCATCAATAAAAACTCTCATATGATTCTATAGGAAACAAAAAAAGACAGGTTTTAATATATGTTATACCTCCACCATCTTTCACATCTCTCTATCTCTATGCAAATTATTTTCTTCATCATCATCATCCCAAACTCAATTCTTTAAGAAAAGAAAATGTTAGATGGAATCACAATTTGTAGATGGAATCACCCTCTTCAGCTACGTTACCACCATGGCCCGAGACCCTTTTGTCCGACAAGTTCTAGTCATTGGGGCAGTGGGGTGGGGGTGGCTGGTAACGGTCGAGAAAAGGATGTTCTTTTGTTGCCGTGGGTGGCGGTGTGGTTTGGCATGTACCCACCGTGCGGCGTGCAAAACTTGCGGCGTGGGGGACTGCCGGCGGCGTCGGCCCCCGCCGTGAGGGCCGCGTCCTCACGGCGACAGCATCCCACCACCCTTAGTCTTTTAACAACTAACCCCAAGGTAGTAACTTTTAACATATAACAAACGTTTGCTTTAAAATTTACGTTAAATGATATATTTTCAAGGAGGGAATATATGTGTATTAAAGCAGAGGACAAAAGTGTCGTTTTGGTAGGCGACAAAAGAATTTTTTTACGTGGGTCTTCCGCAACTTTGTTTCCCCATCCCGTTTTGTTGTTTAAAGTTAAATCTAAGGGCTAAAGGGGTCTTAAGTTTGTCTGTTTTGAATCGGAATGAGGAATGGATATTCTTTGCATTCAAAACTTGTTTGGTTGTTAGTGTTTTTTTTTTCTTTTTGAACGGCAGAAATTTTATTAAAAGCTAATAAGGTGTTACGGGATTACAAGAAACAGTTTTGAAAGAAATATAATTTAAGATAAACATGGTAGATGAAAGTTATTTCAAGAGTACCCGATCAATTTACCCTGGTTTTTCAACCATAGGCCTGATATGATTTTTATATCTTGGATGATGTTTGAAACATTGGTGGAACTTGAACACTCATATAGAAAGCAGAGGATGAAATTAAATTTTAGGGGAGATCGACGAACTCGATATATATAAAATATTTACCATTACCGGATTTTAAAAAAAAACAAAGAAAGGTGCGCCCCCACCCCCACCCCTTATAACCTTCACCCTTGGTCTTGAAGCACAAATGGCCGAGTCTTCCGTCTTATATATCCACCACCATTTTATTAGTAATCCAATGTTTAGTGCTTTGAGGGAGCCAATACATAGGCCCAGGCCCGATCCCGAGAGTTTTCGAATAATTTTAAGCCCTAGGCAAGTAGAAAAAATGGGTCTTATAATATAGTGTCAATAACAATTATGTTAAAAATCTATAAAATGACAATAAATATTTTACCAATAAATAAAAGTATTGTAGCAAAATAATCAAATTTACTTACTTCACGGAATCGTAAGACTCTCCTAACGTTTTTGAATTGAGTTTAAATTGAATCGACTAAACTAATTAAAACATTAACAGATCCTAAGTTTCAGTTGATCAAGATAATTAAATTGCTATTGGATTTGTTAATTAGTTTATTAATAATCTATAGTTGTTTTTATATATACATATGTATATAATATAATTTGCTTTTAAAATTGC
>BJCM01000148.1:0-43401 GCA_018326385.1 Flaveria bidentis | reverse complement strand
TATATATATATATATATATATATATATTTATTTATTTATATATTGACAGCTGAAATGACAGTTGAAGGTGAAAATCAGATGTCGAAGGTGAAGATCAAAACCATGCTAAGAGCTTAATGGTCTGCAAGACCAAACACCAAAGACACATCAATATAAAGAAAATTAAAGGGTGCGTAAAATAAGTTTAAGACCACTTAAAAATTATTAAAATTATATAAAACTCACAAATATATATCGTTTGTAAACGAACTAAAGTTTAATAACTAATTCAAGGTTTATAAGACTGGATTATTAGAATTAAACTTAATTAAGCAATACAAAGATTAAATGACCACTAAAACAAGTTGTATATAATCAAATATGTTTCGGACAAATTAATGACTTTTTAAAAAAAAAAAAAAGATTATTTTGAAACTTCTTAATACTTATAAAATGTTAAGTCTTTTGGAAGTACATAATATAATGCTTAGAAGAATCTTCAATAAGAAGGCGTCTTCCAGAAAGCTTTATAGTCCTAAGAAAGTAAAGATTGACATTTTAATGGATACAAAGACTTAATCATTTGAATATCAAGAATTAATTTTCATTTAAAATCATATTAAAGAAGTTTGAAAATGTTTCCCACATAATTTGATGACTTTAATATTTTCTAAGATTTAATTCGTAATCATTTAATTTAGGAAAAAGTTATACAAACTCAAAAAGCTGACAAATTTCAAATTTTTATCTGACTATGGAATATGCACAACACAACATTTTATCCATATCCTAAAACTTATTATTATTAGTTTTTTACAATAATTAAGAAAGCTTTATTTCTCGTTTGGTCCGCCCATCTTGCACACCAAAGTTCTAGACTTTTATTCATACCTAAGTGACCCTTACCCTTAACTCCGAAAACACCTTCCATGAAAATGAAAGATTATGATTTTACAAGAGATGTGTTGAATGTTTTTCAAGTATTATTATTATCAACACTTGGTGGATATACACAAGTGGTTTCCCAAACTCCAACTTGTGAATATAGTAGCATTGTAGTGGCAATTTGCTACCATACTTGGAGAAATGTTATGTAAAAATGATAACTACTTTGATCACTGAAAAATATTTGTTGACTCTATCAAAGAAACACTAAATAGAAGAATAGGAAGATTGGCGATCTCTATCATATTAGAAAGAAGAGTTGTTAAAGTGATCTCTACTTAAGGAAGTTACAACAAAGATACACTTTGGTGGTTACTAAGAGTAGATGTATGGTGAGTTGGTTAAAACTTACTTTTGAATATTATAGATCTTGTAGATGGTCATATGTGGATTTTCTCATTTCACTTGAAAACAATTTGTTATTTTTCTTCAAGATTCGAAGTCTATAAAATTTATAATGAACAAACAAAAACTTTTAAAATGAAATTCAACCTCCCTATTAGTTCTTACACATATAAGTAAAAAAAAACTTATTAAAAACATATTATATGTTATACAACTTAGTTATAATAAAACTATATCGTGGTAAAAATAAACACATCACCAATATGCCCGTAATTTTGTAAAATATTATATTATAAAGTCATGAAATGAAAAAAGTATTCTAAATAAATCAAAAAACAAGTTAAAATAGTAAATGTGTAATTTAGTAACTAATGTGTAAACATATGGACCTAATAGCAATGTTTTCAAAACCATATATGACGTCGAACCGTACGTTTACTGTTCACGTAGTCGGCGGAAGGACAGGCCAGACCAGATATAAGAACCGGATGACGTCATAATTATATATAAGATATTATATATAAGATATTATATATATATATATAATTCAATATAAGTGATTTATATGTGTATTTTATAGTTATATATAAAACTTAACAATAATTTTATGTCCAACATACTAATCTATTGTTCAACCCTTCGTTTTTACCCATTAAAATTCAAAAAAACAAAAAAATAACAAAATCACATCCAACCACCGGTCTGGTTCCCGGTCCGACCATCGACTTCGGGACAAATGGCCGGTTGAACCCCTACAAAACGAACTGATGTGAACTAGTTCGGCCACCTCTTCGATTCCTGATCGGAGCGGTTGGACCGGCTGGTTCCATTCCTTTTTTAAAACATTGCCTAGTAAACCTCTAAATGATTAACCTAAAGCATGTTTATAAAATGGACCCTACTAATACATATCTCTTTACAAATGGACCCTACAAATATGTGTCTTATTGTATTATTATATTATAATCAACCTTTCCTTAGTTGAATCCGCTCTTGTACCAAATATGAATTAACAAGAATCTACCATACCCAACTCATTATATACAACCCACCAAGTTATCATTTCTTCATTCCACCATTTCATTCTGCAAAAACATTGATTTTTCGAGCCGCAAGCAAGCTGATCATGGCGGAGATTGTGGTTGGAAGACCCAGATCTTATGGTTGGTCGTATTGGTATGTTTGCAACCCGAGAATCACCGTCTCTCGAGACTGTCTTTGGAGAAATATTTGAGTTCATGTCTATGTGATCACTTAGGCAAGTCTGAAGCTTGGCTTTTACTTAACACCTTTTTCCTGGTTTTCATTTTTGTTTGTTGTAATGAAAAGAAATTGGAAGGGAAATACAATAAGAGGTTTCAGAATTTTAATTTTTAGTTTCTATTTGTTTGAAATATTCATGCCTGTTTTCTATTTGTAATTGAAACTTTTTATGTAATGTTTGTTCAATTTAGAAATCTGATATTTTGCTAAGGATAATAGCAAATTTGAGGAGAAAGAAATTATGATTTGAAAGGGAAGATAATGAAGAAAAATTTAATATAATTAATTATTATAGTTAACAGATCATATACTAGGAAACATCATGTACATTTGTATACAAGCTAAGAAACCAAGAGAATAAAAAAAATTAGAAACAAATTAACATATATTGATGGATGGTAGGCGTGTACCAAAAACCAAAACTTAATAGAATATAAAAGATTTAAATATAATGAATTTAAATTTAAATACCGACTTTCGGTTTGGCTCAAAATGCGATAATTCTTGTAAATATAATGTACCAATCACTTACATGTGGTTTATAATTTTTATTATATATTAAACATTTAGATTAGATTAAATGATAAAAAGAATTTGACAACAGGTAGGACGAAAAGAAATGAAATCACATTTTAGTAGATAATTAAGAAATTGGCTAATCCTGGCTCCTTATTTTTCTGCTGATTTAATCACTAATATTCTTTACGAATCATGACAAATCGAGAATCGTTTGATTTATTTAGATAGATAAAGCCTATTGGTTTCACTCGTTAACCCAATCCTACCGATCTATTAGACGATACAATTGTCATTTTTATTATATATTTATATTCATTTATAGAACACTATATTAAGACAACATGATTTTAATGACACTAAATATACCATGGAACACATTGTTTGGTAGGATGATACAAGTTAAAAAACTAAATATAAGACTCGCTTTAATATAATTCTATCAAGTGAAAAGCTTAATGATATATATGTTAAATAGGTTAGAGCTCATGTATTACATGAGTAGAATAAATAAAACATATTAAAATTATTAGTTTTATAAATATTTTATATTATAGATGTTATTATCCATTGTTGAAATAAAAATATAATGAATATTTAAAAGTTATAACACATAATAAATTATAAATTATTACTCTATAATTAATACGTATTAATAAATTATTAAAATAACTACATTTATATTTTAAATTTTTAATAGTTTTGTTTTTTTATTTACAATAATTATCATTTAATATGAGAGAGACAATAAATACAAATATAAATATTTTTTATTTTAACATATTTTAGTTAAAAAGGAAAGTCAAACTAATTATTTTTATTATTTTGGTATTTTTTATGAGAGAGAGACGTGAAAATAATTTTTTTGTTATGCTAAAATGTTAACACGTGTCATTTGATATGCTAGAATAATGACACATGTCTTAAGAAAACATTTTTTTATTATAGATTATTATAGATTATAGATTAGTAAAATTCTGTAATTTATGGTTTCTTTTACTGGGCATTGGCTTATCAATACTAATTTGATTAAGGACAAGAAATCATCAAACATATAAATAATGAGCAATGATTAAATTGGAAGAGTGGAGCTCTATCGATTAAGTTATATCTCCCAAGCCAAGAGAGAAAAGAGAGAATTAAATTATTCTAGTGTTGTATATGGTATTCTATAAATTGTAAAAGGTTTAAAGTTATTCATGATTTTTGTTCAAAAGTCTGAAAACTAGATCGGTTGATTTGATAAGGGATCAAATGATATTGTCGCTTCAAGTTATTATCTAATGGATAATACACAACTAAACTATGTACTAAATGATTTTAAGTGAACCCGAAAAACCTAAAGAAAACCAGGTTACAACCACTAATTTTGTCTCATATTACAAACTTATGGGTTTTTAGATCCAATTGACTGGTTAAATAACATGAATCATCAAAATCGAATTCAGTCATTAGATTTTATTTTCAAACATAATGTAAGAAACTCTAGATATTCAAAGAAGATTTTGATTCCTTTGATTGTTTATTGATGCATTTCACTTATTTACTCTTTTAAAACATAATCACCAAAAACAAGGTAGCTTTATGGATATGGATTTATTAATAGCCAATAGCCGTCCCTCCGTGATAATAGCCAACCCTTCCAATATTTTATTCTTTGATGGAATCCAATATTACTTTTCACTCAACTAAACATATATTAGGTCTATATCACTAACACGACACGAGAACGTGACACGAACCTGATATAAAATTGATGGGTGTAATTTTGGTTTAAACAAAATGGGTCACTCTCGTAAACACAATTATCTAAATGGGTTGTTTTTTTGTCAACCTAGTAGCTTTGTGTGTTGACTCGTTAGACATCTTTATTTATTCTTGAATAGGGTTTTATATAATGACATATGGACTGTTTTGTAGCCTCAAAATGGTTTTATTAAGAGACTACATCTGAATTATTTAAAGATAAAGTGTGTTTGATTCACTTAAATATCATCTCTTAATGGTTTATGAAACTTCTTAATAGGTAAGTTTCAAAACATGCTAAATGATCTAGAGATTATGAGATTGTTTGATAGCTTCTTAATAGTTTCATTATGATGTTACCTTTGAATCGGTAAAAGGTATATGTATTTGTTTCAAGAATATAATACATCTTAATCATTTCATTTAGCTATGAATGATACATTAAAAGAAAGCTACTGAATGAACAGTTTGACTCATTTACCCCTCCCAAAACAAAACCCTTATAGTCTTACACCATTGACATTCATCGAGTGTTCCCCGCTGCCTCTACTGCGCGACCCTCACCATCGCAACCTCTCGTCGTCGCCACCCCCACACCTCGTCGGCACCACCCTCATGCGTCGCTACTTATCTGGATCAAAGGGAATGGACCCAAATTTATATACCATGTCTCTCTACATTTGTTTCTTCATCAAACCGCTATCAATCTCAAGTAGGTGGTTGTTCTTCAGGGGTGTATCTATGATACTTTTGCATACCTATAAAAAAAGATAAGCATTATAAGATGGTGTATCAATCGGAGAAGAAGTGTTTTTTTATTAGTGTTTTAGTAAGGCATTCTTGATGCTGTTGAGTTGAACACACATAACGCGGGGAAGAATAAGAAGGGTGAAGTTAAAAGATGTCAACAAAGCATTTCGGTCGGACCTTTTAATAGTTCAACATAAAGTTACCAAACAGCCTTTTAAACTATTTGGATATATTTTATGTCAAAAATTAAAAGTTAAAAAACAAATTGACACAATTTCAACAAATTCGGTTAAAAAATAAAAACGATATATAATATAAATTTTTCAAAGTATTGGCATGGAAAAAATTAATTATCTTTTTCGAGTTAACTTGGTTGTGACTGTGTCAACCCGCAAATACACATAACATGTTATGTTCATGTGTGACAATATTTTCGAGTTCGTGTCATGTTTAACCCACGAACGCATCCATTTAACATCCTTACACATATATTGGTATTGGACCATGTTTTCTTACAAAAAAAAAAATGTATGAATAAAGAATGAAAAGAAAAAAGTATGAATCAGGTTGTGTTGGTTCAGTTACAAGCTAATGGATAAGATAAACTGATCGATTTTTGGTAATAAACTAAACTTACTCGATGGAAAGTCATCAATTATGCATCACGTCTTTATTGACCAACCAGTGATACAAAGTGAGGCAACCAGTTAAATTAACGAATGCTTTCTAAGACTATCCAAATCATTAGAACTAGAGATTTCGTACCAAAGCTACCTAGATTTCGTACCAAAGCTTTAATAATTATGTTTGTTCAACATAAAAAAAAGGTAATATATATATCATGCACTAATATTTACTCAAATAAAACATATATTTTAAAGAAATTTTGAGAAGATATACTTAAACTCACATTCTGTCTCATTAGAAAGTAATACATACATGGTGTCATAGGTGTGCCAACAAAAAGTTATTCTCATTTGTACGTTAATGGTTTATGCAACCAACAGCTTACAGTCTTAACACTAATAGTAATAAGTTTAAAAAAACTTAACTAAAAGGTAAAAGTGTAATATTAAAAATTTAACATAATTAAGTTTTAGCAAGTTTAGTTTTAGACTTTAATGATGTTAGATAATGATAACCACATATATCAAACATTTAACCTTTTAAAGTTAGAACTCAAAGGTATTTCTTTTAACAAACTATATGAACTATACGTGTTTTGTCACAACTTCTAGATTTAGAATAAACTGTAGTATTTAAACTCTTAGTCTTTTAGTTATGTAATTAGTTATACTTTTTACAACTAAATAAAAAGTATGCTCTTAGATATTACCAGAAAAAAAATTGCATAATTTTGTTTTAAACAATTGAGATGATTTAACACCATCAAGTTTATTACATACATTATTATGTAATAATGTTATATTCTGTAAGTTGTAATATTGATATACATGTAACATTGTAACCCAACAATATCATGTATTTGGTAGGTGGGCCATTGATGGTTTAGGACAAAACACCTTTTATCTATCACCATTATTACTAGCTCTTTCACTAATATATTTTTAGTGGGTTAAAGTCACTAGATTACAAGGAACCAAATGGAAAAGTCAAATAATTTTGTAGTGGTTGTGCTAATTGTGTATTGGCTTATGACTCACCTCTAGTCCCTATTCAATTCAACTCACAAGGTTTGAAAATCATTTTGCAGCAGTGGTGCTTTTCTAGTATGTTTAAATTATTTTTAAATTTTAATAAATCTGATAGAATGAGAATTTTAGATCAACATGATTTATCCCAGTTAGTGTAATATTCTATCTGTTTATTTGTAGTCTCAAGAGGATATTTAGGTGTTAAGTTGTTTTTTTTTTTTCATCTAATTGGTCGAGGGTTAGAATCTTGCAAGATGCAAGACTGTAAATATAGTCTTAGAGTTGTTGAAAAAAAAACGTTTTCTCAACATATTAATTGGTTGAACTTAAGACAAATATGTACATCAATCGCTTATTTACAGATTTAACATATACCTAACATGTTTAACATGAATTGTTTTATATTTTATTTCATATTGTTACTTTAAATTAGAATTTATACGTAAAAACATATAATATATATATATATATATAATATATATATATATATTAAAATATTTGTGCACTTGAATTAGAGAAGTTGATATACATTTTCTTTTAACCTCTTAAGTTTTTATAAAATATTCGAACCACTTTAAATTTTGACTAAAAGTACTCCTTAAAAAATCTAGAAAATATTAGGTCAGACGGTGAATCCGCTAGGTTGATTTAAGACCGATTCGTTTAGGAAAACATGTTAGCATGTTTGACCGAAAACTAACAAAAACTCGTTGTGGATATACTATAACTAACAAATTTTATGTAAGTTCATGTCATATCAAAATCTAAGCACTAACTAATTTATATTATTTTATCAGTTATATAATTAGTTTGAGATCTCTAGTCACCTCTAATTGTCACATTAGATAAACACATATATTATACGTTTAAGTATTACAGTCATATTCATAATTAATTTTTAAAGAGCTTGAGTAATTAATAGAAGGTTGATTAAGCATCCACATTGCAATCTTTTTCTAGTTGGCACCACATATATTCCATTACTCGACTTAAAATTGGGAACATTCCAATGATGATAAGACCTCAAAGTAAAACCAATATTCTTATTATAATAAAAGAATAACTTTATCTATCATATGATGATTTCTGGTAAAGTCAACTTATGATTTAGTCTCGTTCTCTTGTTAAATGATAAAACTTTAAAAATAAAAAAAAACATTTGCTTATCAGCATTGTATTCTTAGAATAGATATGTTTTTTCTATATTATTTTTTCAAAATTAAAAAGAAATATGAATAACAATTAATCCTATTTTTCAAATTCAAAACTTATCAAATAAACAAAATATAACAGCCATGTAATGATGTACTCTATATGTGTTTCTTCATATATAGGATCAATGTAGAGTCTCTAATACAAAGTCCCTTTGAATGATTAAATGACACGCATTAATCTTTCAGATGTATAGGTAGTTAAAGTGAAAAAATGAAAATGATCAGTTGATTGAATGGTAAATGCTTTAAATCATGCATGGTTTAAGTAGCATGATGAAATTAACGGATATAGAGTATTGTATTAGTGCTCAGTTCAAGTAAATCCGCCTAGCATAATCTTATGATAGGGTCATGGGCCAATACATGGTTGTCTAAGAATAACATGGGCAACATCTTTGTAGCATGTCAATGGACATTTAGTATAGTTAGTTGTATCGACTATGAAGATGGAGTGGTGATGACCACTCATGGGGTGAACGTGACCCTGGACGATGCATTGTCGATCTTTGGCTTGAAAGCCAAAGGGGTAAGGACATGTTATGATATATGTGTTGGTTTATAGACAGTGCCATAGGGGTAACTATGTTATCGATTTATGGACAGAGAGTTATAGGGGCAATGGTATGTTATGATATATGTTGTTGGTTTATGGACACTATGTTGCTTTCCAGATGAACCATAACGTTCATAGCTTGATCAATTGTATATGTCCCCATTTCGAGCATTTCCTAAAATATCTCATTCCTCATCGCACACCTTCATTTTCTACTGCAACTAGTAAATTATATTTGTTAAAATCTTTTTCACACGGGGTTATATAAAAGTACTGATTGGTTTTTCTTATAGATTATTGATGGATTTTCCCTCAAGGTCTAAGGATATTAGATATAAGGTAGATTTAAGATACTAAAAATGTTATATTCATGGTGACCGGTCATCATTAATTAAGACTTAATTAGTTCAAGTCACAAGAAAATAAATCTAATGTTGTAAAAATTGTTCGGCGTTAGTCGGGGCGGCGAGGTACTGACAAGGGATTAATCGGTTTGGAGATTTTATATGTATTTTTTATAACTTATATATATAGTTAAGATTAGTATACTTCAAACATAAATAATTAAAAATAAAAATAACAATCAAGTACTACAAAGATCAAATAGTTTAAAATATAATACTTTAAATACTTCAAAGATCAAATTCTTTAAAATTGAGTAAATGGGTCAAATTTATAAGTTAATAAGGAGATTGGTCTCAAGTGGATGTTAACTTTTAGGAACCGGTTGATGTGTTGTTAATGTCGGCTAGGTTTAGAATTGAGTATATGGATCAAGATTATAAATTAAAAAGCACAAATATTTGTGTTGGCCGACTTTGACCGCTTAAAAAAATTGCTCCGATTAATGCCGATTATGGCGATTGTTGCCTCCTAGGACCGACTACTGATTTTTTTGTACCAATTAGATGAAATCAACAAGGTAACGAGCCAACTACCGATTAATCCCCGATTAATCAACTGCATAGGCTGATTTTTACAACACTACATAAATCATCAGTTATCACAATTCAATCAAGATATAATAACCGTAAGATATGTGTTTATTTAAAGTGACAAATAATGGATATCATAGAACTATGATAAATCTTCAAAATCTCTTACACAAACTTCATTTGTTTAAAAAGTTATAGGTTTCGGAGTATTTCTTATATTTATTCATATAATTACATCAAAATATTATTTTTTTCTCTCATCTTTTTAATTAAATAATATATTTTTTCCTTTTATCATTAGTTTTTCTCTCTCCTACACTCACAACAACTTTTAAAAATACTAAAAAATTATAAATATTGAACAATAGTTCTTTAGATTTATAAATTTTACAGTATCGTTTCTCTCTCCTCCACTCATAAATATTTACAATCATTTTGTATAATATAAAGATTACACTTACATAAATTTATGAATGATCCTACAAAACTAAGAGCGATCTAAATTAATATAAAGTCATTCCAAAAATGAATCCCAAAACACCCTTTTAAGTATTTTCAAATCAACCCTTCTTTACATTTCATATTCATTAAAGGACCTTATAGTATGGTCTTGTACAGATTAAGCCCCTCAAGTCTACTTCTTACCACTTTTCCCTCGATGAGCATAAAGATTGACCCAACATCGACCTCTCTGTATATTCATACCAATTCAACAAGCACAAATCAACTGCAAAATCACCATCGTTTCATTCTTCTGCTTCATTGACGCAATAATGGTACTATCATCATCATCTTCTTCTTCAACTATTCATCGATTAAAATCTCATTGCAAACTTGATTTCACACAATTGTTTCTAATTGCTTTGTTTGATTCGTTGATTGAAATTGTCAGATCCGATTCATACTTCTTCAGAACAGGCAAGGGAAGACTCGCCTCGCTAAGTATTATATTCCTCTCGAAGAATCAGAGAAGCACAAGGTTGAATATGAGGTAACACGAATGGAGTAATTTTAGGTTTTTGTGTTCATAGTGTTGTCTGTGTTCTTCTGATCGGAAGTTTATTGGATGATTTGTGTGTTTTAGGTTCATCGATTGGTGGTGAATAGAGATCCGAAGTTCACTAATTTCGTTGAGGTATATCGTGATTCATTTGAGTTTTGGAAATGTTGATCATGTTAGTTTACAACTTCAAATTGAAATTAACTTTGTGAAGTTTTAGAAAAGAATGGTGGTATTGATTTTAAGTTGCAACTTAATCCATGCCAATTATGCATATGAGAAGTGCTAGGTTTAGCATAGAATAAACTGAGTTTATCTCTTCAACCAAATGAATGGTGAAAGTAAGTTACAAAAAGTCTAGCTGAAATGGTTAGTATTTACAGATGTTGATGCTATCAATCATAGTGATTATATGCATACAATGTGGAAGATTGATTCAACCCATGATCCTGTTGATTTCTTTTGGATTTATAGGTTGCAGTTGGCTAATAGAATGCACAAGAATCAATTTGGCAATGGTTTCATGTAGTAGTTTCATGATATTCAACATGCCTATTATGTATTCATGTAAGAACGAAGTCAAAGTTGTGGCTTTTAGTTATTATTGAAGTGCTTTTGAGATTCCTTAGGATTATAACTAATAACATGGATGTCTATAACTTCATATCCGTCAGAATAAACATCTGTTGCTTCTTTGAAACATGAGTCTAGTCTTACGGAGATTAGGTGTGATCTAGTGGACCTGCTACTGCTACTTAGGTGTGCCTTTAGTCTTAGGGAAAGGAGGTCATTTGCTCTCTTGTAGCCTCTGTAGTTTAGGGGCGGTCTTGGACTTACTTGAGTCCTATTTGTAGGTCTTGTGGAGGTAGATAGTGTCTTTAGCTATAGATAGTGCCTTTAGTTCATAGTTACACCTTTGTTTAGGCAGATGGTACTTACTTCTAGCCTTCTAGGTATATTACCTTAATGACTTCCAACGTGTTTTAAGCTTTTGTTGTCTTTACTTAAACCATTGTTACTAATGTGATTTGTTATGCATTTTGAATAATACATGCTTTATGGATCTACTATACTCGTTTTGTGAGCGGGGGTCTTTCCGGGAGCAGTCTCTCTATCCTTCAGGATAGGGGTAAGATTTGCTCTCATCTTACCCTCCGCAGACCCCACTATGAAGTGAGATTTTACTAGGTATGTTTGTTTTGCTTCTTTGGAACATGAATTGAGACAATAAAAGTTCTTTTAACTCCAATACATATCACATGCTACCAAAACTATTGAAATTATAAATTCAAGTAGGGGTTATTGAATGTTGCTTTTTGCGTAAGACTTTATCGGTTACACCCTCATTCTTAGCTGCCAATTATTAGACGACCTCGATTCCATTGGTTTCTTACTAGAGAATCTTTGCACTCAGATTTTGCACTTTTGATACATTGAAAATATTTCCCAAAAGCCACTCTCTAAATACATAAGTAGAATTATAATTTCATTAACGAGTCATCTTCTGCCATGATCAACCCTTTGGATTGGAAGGTTGGACATTTATACCTTGACACCAATTTTATCCATTTTCTTTATTATATATTTGAGAATATACATGTCCAAACAAAGATGTTGTGTATGAAGTAAAGTTCTGTATAAATCACTTCCCAAATATTGTGGGTAATGGTATGTAATGCTTGATCTTATGCTTTTTGGGTGAGTTCACTTATCTTTCCTAAGGGCACTTGTTTAAGCTAAATATGTTTTTTCTATTATGTTTTTGTAGGAATTAATACATTGGCTGCTTAACCGATAATAATGGACAGACATATTTAATTGTTAGTTATTATAATATTTGTAATCATAGCAAGTTGTTTATGACATTTAAATTCAGTACATATTTTAATGTGACAAGTGAAGTGATGGATAACTACTTTTGCACATTCATTTGTTAATGACATATTCCACCACAACAATTTTCAAATGTGTGATGCATATTTTGCAGATGATGCTTTTGACATTTGTGAATACTTGGCTTTGCCCATAATAAGCTTTTTATATTTCAAGCATTTAAACAATGATATTGGTATGTTTAGGCAAGTGAAGGGGATTTTCTGTTGACTAGGGAGTCAAGTTCTTTGCCCTTGGTAAAGGTGTAATGCATGGTTTAATAATTCTTTTGAATAATAAGAAACACGCTACACATATTATTGAAGTAAAGTGTCTGAGTTGATATTTTTCCTTTTACTGGCATGTTTTAATTTTCATTAAGCTTGATTTTTTTATTGTTACATCTTCAGATATTTTGCTTCATTTTATTTGTATGATGTTACCAAGATTAATCTGTTCATTGTGCTTCCTCTTGTAGTTCCGTACACACAAAGTCATCTACAGGAGATATGCTGGGCTGTTCTTCTCACTCTGTGTTGATATAACTGATAATGAGCTAGCATATTTGGAGTGCATCCACTTATTTGTTGAAATACTGGATCACTTCTTCAGCAACGTGTGTGAGCTAGATTTGGTCTTCAACTTCCATAAGGTATTCAAGCTTTTAATCTTAACATTACGCGGCTGCTCATACTTAAATATGCGTTGTGCTTTCGTCGCTTGATTTGTGTGTGCTCAAGATTTTTTCGAGCTTTTATTATATATGTTGTTTTTGATATGTTGGCCTAATTTGGATGGACCTTCTTTATTTTACTGGGTTTATTTATTTAAGTGTTGTTTAGATTTTGTTTTGGTATGAAGTGTTTTTTAATTAGGTAATTAGTTTGGGGATTAAGTTTTAGTTTTAGGTTAAATAGGGATTTAGGGTCTTTGTACTTCGTGTGTTTTTTCTTAATAGTTTTCAAGAATCTTGAGACCGGTAGCCTACAAAAATAAAACTTAATATGCTTGGCTATGCCCATTAAATAATATTTTAATCAATTACTAGTGCAACCTTATGGAAAATTTTGAGTCAAAGTACAAAAATTTTATATAGCAAAACGTACCACCAACAAAAGTTTTATACAAAAAATTTTTGCTTCTTGCCTGGATCTTTTTGTTGATTCCATTTGTCATCAGTTCGTCTTCTCGATTTAGCTACATATGCTGACTTGGTGACAGTGTAGGTGAGTACTTTAGTTTATATTTGTTATAAAAACACCACTTGCACATTGAATATAAGTTTAGCATTTATTATTGTTTTATTTAAATTCTGTCACTTTTCATATGATGTGTTTGATTCTATTTGGAATTACTAATTTACTATGGTTCAATCTAGGATTTAGCCATTTATGGTTTTAATCATATGTTGGATTTTACTAAGATGTTATTTTTCTCAGTTTCATGTATGGTTTATGAAATAACGATTAACTTCTGTTTCGGGTTTTGCTACAATATTATTTTTGGATTTGTTTAATTGTATGCTTAATGATACATGATTTATGTAGTTATGTTGTGTACATATTTTATTTAAGTGAAACACTATATTTCTGAATTTGAAAATATGTAAATATGTTATGTTTTAACTACTTGGTTAGTTTTACTTTGTTAATTATCGAACCAAATATGTTATGTTTTAACTATTGAGTAATTCACTTAGTTAATTATCGAACCAAAGTACCCGAACTGGAGACCATATGTTTAGTTAATGAACAATTCTACTAGATAGTGCATGCTCTAACACGGGGTCCTGAATCTGCTATCAAGGACAACCAATAGAAACTGCACAAATAAAATTATAAGTTTTCCTATCTGCATAACTCTTAGGAAATTGTCAGCAACAGATTTCATATTTCCAAAACTAACATTAATGGCAATTTGATCCATATGAATGGGTTGTATACGGATGAGTTGATTCCATTTATTTCTTTTTAACTAGCCAAAACAAATGGAAGTAGCTAAATAGGGAATGTATTAAATCCGTTGAATCCCCCCCCCCCCCCCCCCCACCCCCAATGTATCTTTTGAGCATAAAAACTTGCTCAGTCGTGCTGTCTTCCTCCAGTTGCCCCCACCCAATAGGCCTGCAGTCAATTGCCCTTCTCGTTCTCATCAAACAAAAGACAACCTTTGTATCAACAAAGTCGAATATTATTGAAATAATTTAAGTTTTTTAATAATATTCGAGAAAGAAAGAATTTACAAGTAAGAAATTGGACTTAAGTAGTCCGGATCAACCCATATAAAAAAGTTACACCTGTTAACCAAACCTGCTTGACATGTTACCTGAGCTGCCTATCTTGCCTCTACTTGATATCAACCAAAGGATACAAGTTTACATTTCTATATAGTATCAGTGAATACGTATTAAGGTGCATTTTGTTTTACAGATGGAATATTATGCTCCAATTGTTGTTTTTGTTTGAAAGTTTCTACTTTTGCTTTGTTCTTCTGATTTACATCTTATATTTGATTGTCTTCTTGTCCAAAGGTGTATCTGATACTAGACGAGTTCATTCTTGCTGGGGAACTCCAAGAAACAAGCAAGAGGGTATGTCTTCTTAACTGCCTTTTTTGCCCCATTGTCTTGAACATTCTTGAGCAGCAAGGTGTAATCTTTCTCGGTATAATAGTATGCATCGAAACTTAGCTTAATATGGGTAGAGCTGTAAATGAACTGAGTGAACAATTTGATGGGAAGTTGGTTGATGTTTATATATGATTTTGTATACATTTATGTTTTTTGAACATAAACAAACATGAACAACTTCATTCTAAAACAAACGAACACGAAAAAGTTGGAAGAGTTAAAATGTTAGGTTTAACACTCTAGAATGACATTTTCAACGGGTTACAAAAAAGAACAATGGACTAAACCAATAAACTGTTGAAAGCTGGTTGTTTTTATCCAACGTTAACCCTTAAATCTGCATATGAAGTTGTTTACATTTCGTGTGCAGGCGATCATAGAGAGAATGGGGGAATTGGAAAAGCAAGAGTGACATGTCATTTCTTTCTTTGTTGTGTGTTCATAAGCGCGGGTTTATTTCGGTTAATAGTTATCGTGAGATTGAACTACTAATTTGTGTTTTGATCGTGTTTGGGTTTTTCTTTTCTCGTGCATCTATCTAGTGAAATTCAAGACAAGCTTGTTATAATTATTTTTTTTATGATTGTAGAACACTTAAAAATCTTTTCAAAGTTCTTTATTTCTAATGTTCACAACAATTTAATCTATCTTAATTACGCACTTTTAATGTCCATTGTGGGACATAAACCATCGACCTCTTAGTGAGTAGCTCATTTTAAACAACTATACGTAGTTTTTAAATATATTAACCCCTATCATATATATTGCCATATTTTATTACACACCTGACACTAGACATCATTGACATGTAGTGGTGTAAAATTGTGATACTTTACAAAAATACAACACAAGTCAAACATGAAATCTATGAGTTTTGGATTGGTTTTGCATCAAATCCACAAATACATTAAGCTAAATGGTCTATTTTTTGATACACATGAATGGTTCGCAAGTTAGACAGATGTATATTTATATTCTTTTATCTTATTAAAAATGTGTTCTTCTAAGTTAAACTAATTGAATTTTATGTCAAAATGCTAACTTTAACATATAAATTATACATAAGATTTTATAATTTAACCGTAACTATAACATGTATAATCAAACATATTTTTGTTATAAAATTTAGAATTAAAAGAATGATCATCTATCAATATTATATTGATAACGTATAAATACGAACCCATCCGACCGTTGCATCATTTTCCCAAATTCGTTAATCACCAAAAACCCTAATTCTTTTCCTTTTCTGCAATCTTCTCTAATCGACTTCAATTTTCTTCTTTTCTTCTGTTATCTTCAACCTTCTTCATCTTTCAACCATACACGAGAGTTCTGAGGCCCCAAAATAACCTAATTTGTGAGCAGAAGCACACATTTGGGCTTCTTTCTTAGAGGCATTTGAACGAACACCTGGAGTGCATTCATAATGGGTAAACGGAGAGTTTCTGTGGCTGAAAATCCTTCAAAAGATCGAGAAGATTCATGGAAAAAGATCTTTAAAGGACTCGTTGATATGATAGAAGATCAACAGCGACAACTTGAATCTCTTGTTAAAGAACGAACATCCCTTGAAAAAAGATTCAAATCGCAGCAAGATAGATGGGTTTCTGATATTAAGTTTTTACAAGATCATATTGCCCAGGTGAGAGTCCCAATTTCCCTAAAAAGTTTCAATCTTTGGTTTCTTGGTTTTCTGTTCTAGTGATGAAGTGTGGCTTCTGAATATGTATGTGATGGTCTTTAGGGAATATGATTTGTTTATTAGTGTTAATTATGGTGGTTTCTTATGCTTTCTTGGGTTTAATTGATATGAAATGATGTTCTTTTAGATTGCGAGAGACTCAAAGATTAAAGATATGGCGCGTTTTGTCGAGGATGCGAAGGCGAATTTAATCATCTCTATGAAGCAAAAGGAAGCGATTTTGAACAATCTTAAATTTGGTTGGTTGTTCTTCACTTAATACTTATCTCTGCAGCTTGTTCCGTGTAGAATATTAGCATAACTGTTTACCACATTAGGAACATTATCCTTATGTGTGTGCTAAAGGCTGAAAACTCATGTACTTTACAGCTATTTGTGCATTAGAATTGTATTTGAATCTATATCATGTGTATAGTTTGTGATGGCATGCTAAGTTGCACAGTATATATCACTAGCTCCAAAAAAGGATCACTGGGCTATACTTGGTTCTCGATTTCAAACCTCATGGCTCATGCTACAGTTTTGCACAATTGAAGTAACTCAATTCATGTTTTTGGTTATTAGTACATGTTCAGGCTTAAAGTAATGCATAACTGTTGAATAGATCAAAACGACATTGTTATGTGGTATTTAATATAATACATCCTAATGTTTGAAAACAGATGAATGGTTGGCTTTTTGGATGGGTGAAATTTACAATTTTTTTGCTGGAGCGTGAAATGAATTTCTAATTTTATACTACATATTCCAACCTTTATGTTACTTAAATAAACTGAATGCCATTCATGATCGCAACTGTTTCTATTTTGTAACTGGATTTTCTGATATGGTTAAACTTTTTTACATATATTGCAGAAGAAGCAGATGATGAGCGAACTGATCTGAAACTTCTCTTTGAGGAGGTCTCTCGGTTTTTGGCTGAGCCAAAAGTAAGTTTATTTTAATTCCACCTCATTACGTCATTGATATTAGTAGAATAGTTGGGTTGGATAGCGGTCAAAGGGGTATTTTTGCGTAAATGTCAAATGGTTTGGGTCATGTTGACTGAAAACATCTTCGGTCCAAAAAATTAAATTATTCCAGTAAATGTTGCCAAATATGATTACAAAGAATATATTATTTATATAATAGTCTAATATTCTTATAAAGTTATTTAAGAGGTTTCATACAATTTAAAACCATGCCATTGGGACAAGTAGCAAGGTTGGGCGTTAGGTCAAAATGGGAAACCTTTTGGTACATGTGGAGTGGGTTGGGCTGATCCGATATAATTTATGTCAAAAATGTAAATATTAAAGTAATTAGTGTGCTGATGTGATTACAAATATTATATTATTTCCATGATAGTATAGTTTTTTTAATAAAATTATTTTAGTGGTTTTATACATTAAAAGTACACTTTTGGCTAATTTTGATATGTGTCCTGTTTAGCAACGTTTTTTTAATGTGTTTGACTCGCTAGAGATGAAAAAGCATAATCCGAATAGACAAAATTGTAAGTAAACAGCCTGAAATTGGCACTTTTAGGGGCTATTTGGCAGCATCTGAATCAACCTCTTAATAGTTCAGATGTCTGAATGGTTTGGCACTTAATGGTTCAGACGGTTCGTTTCGCGAGCAAATGTCTGAACGGTTCAGACATTTGCCGGAGTGTTGCAAAAATCACGACTAGCCTCCGATTAGTTATCGGTTAGTCGCTAATTGGAGGTTAGCCGCTTCGATTTCACCAAATCGGAGGTGCTAGGCGATAGTCGGTCAAAATCGGTCAAAGCAGGACCAAATCGTCCTAATCGGTGGTGTTCCGGCGATGATAACCGCTGGAATTTTCCCATTCCGGCGTCGGATTTGTAGATTCTGGTGAGGATGTGCGACCGGAATGATGGAAAGCAGGACTGTCGGTGATGGAGCGATGGAAGGGAACGGGATGTTCTATTTTAGGGTTAGATTATTTTATTAAGTTTTTGAATTTTTACATTTAACCCCCTCAATATCCACCAATTTACAAATTATCCCCCAAACTTGCAAATTATTTCATAAAAAAGTATAAAATTATATCTAAATTTGCAAAATTATACATAAAAGTCTGATCCGATTAATCCCTATTAATCCCTAGTCCCCACCTCACCGCCCAACTAGCGCCTAACGATTTTTACAATATTGTTTGCCTTTGAATGGTTAAGCATTATACTAATGCTAAATGGTTAATACCTCTTATCTGAATTAGTCAGACATTTGTCTTTGAATAGTTAAGCGATATACTAGCTCTTAATGGTTCAGACCTCTTATTGGTCCAACACTTTTTTATTCAGAAATTGTCAAACATGCCCTTAGTCATGGAAACTGGAAAGGTTAGTATATCTATTTAAGAGGTTTTATACAATAGAAATACCCTTTGGTTAGCTAACTTTTTATTTTATTATACCCATTATACCTGATAGAACACACTATGAATTAACTTGATCCCCACTTCTAGTCATTAAAAGCTTCAATAATATTAACATTTTTATTAGCAGCGTATAACCCGAAGCAATGCGAAGGATGATAACGAGTCAGCATTAAAAGCAGAGAGGGATTTTGCGTGGAATCAATTCAAGAAAACTGACGAGAAGTTGCAAGAGTTCATTAAAAAGACCAGATCTGAAGTTGAAGCTGCTAATGAAAAAGTACAGACACTGATTGCTGACTTAGAGCAATCACAGTCATTAAACATGGAGAAAAACAGAAGGATTTCAGCCTTGCAAGATGAAATAGCTGTGCTAGAATTTGACTCGAGAAAAAAAAGCGAAGAAGTTTCACGACTCACTAAAGAATTGGAGTTGTTAAGAGGTGATGCTAATAGTTCTATTACACCTCTATTGCGCCGTTGTATGGTGAAATCATCAAAAAACAGTCATTCAAGTGACATGGCCATCGTCGAGAAGGTAACTAAAATGATCTTAACTATTGAACAAAGTTGACTTATAATCATATGAACTAGAGGTGTAGTTCTGTGTTTTGAATGGGTGGATTTGGGTTATGTTTTGTTTTCAATGGGCCAAAGTGGGTATAATAAAAAAAAATACATTGAAAATGGAAACGGATGAAGTTTGAGACACTGGTGTTAAGCCGTTCACTTATGAGTTGTCATGCTTATTTCCAACGGGTCAAAAAAGGAAAAAACAAACGGGTTGAAGTCGCCCAACTGTTTATGTATTGCATAAAAAACAAAACAAACACACCCAACAAAAATCCCATTCATAAAAACCTACTAAACAATTTTTTCAAGAAAGGTAGATTAGTTCTAAAATGACATAATTTATGTAATCATATATTGGGGAATAGTTATTTATAAATAAACGTTAGATTATTTTTACAAAGTGTTTGGCTGATTCACCTAAGAATGGATTGATCAGGTTATGCTTTATTTCTTATGCTCCAAACAAGTAAAATTAGAAAGAAAAAAAAAATAGTTGTAAAGGAAACGTGTTGGTGCCCAAACTGTACATTTAATGCAAAAACAAGCCTCTTAAATCTTTTTCTTTAAAAAGGTAGATTAGGTTAAAACAATATGGTTATTAAAATATATGATGCACAGTAATTTTTATAAATACATTACATTTTTTGTACCAACTAGGACTGCTATATTAATGAATCTAAAAACGATACAAGTGCTGTAACTGGAATTTCATTTTCTGCAGGAAGTAAGAGGAGGTTCCAAGAGAAAAGCAATTGAAACAGAACCAAGACTTTTTACATCCAAATTCAAAGTTCCAAAGTTAAAAACCTGAAATCTTATTGGGGGTATATTAGTATGTATGTATGTATGTATTAATGTATGTGTGTATGCTTGTTTCAGGTTTCATATTTTCTTTAACTTTTAGATGTTAATTTGTGTTAGGGCAATCTTGATAGGCATTTCCTAGTATTTTGCCAAAATTGTTTTCAAGTACAAACTCTTGGCTTTACAGTCGATTGTCTGTCTTGTTGGAGGTTAGTCTTGTATGTGAAGATTTAGTATGCTGTGGGTTTTTTTTTCTTTTTTTTTTTTGTATTTTATTATCTTATTGTTTAAAGATAGTGATACAATTGTAATGCATTTATTTTCACATATTACTATTTATTTGTTTATGTTTTATTTAGTATTTTGAAGGAAGGAAAGAGATATTAAAAGGATGTATTAATAACTGTAGTTTGTTAAAATAGAGAATGTTAGCGGCTAATGGTATTTGTCTTTGACAAAAGTTATACTTTGTTGTCAATTGTTTGATTATGTAAAAATCTGTATCACAAACGATGTCGTTGTTTTGAAAATCACACCGGCCGATTGGCCCGGGAATCAGACCCTAATCCGGTATGGTTCAGTGCTTAAAATTGGTTTGGCGTTGAACCGATGGTTGAAGCGGTTGGACTTGATTGGATTGGTCGAACCTGCGGTTGGACGAGGAACCAGACCGGTTAACCAGAGGTCAGATCGGTTGAACTGGTTTATATATATATATTTAAAAATTTCAGTATTTATTATATATATTTATTAAAATAATTATAATTTTATTTGGCTTTTATATATATCCTGTCTGACCAGCGGATCAGTAATGTGTATGGTTTACTGTCTGATCTGGTTCTAATAACATTAAACAATGTTATAAAATTACATAAAGGAAAACAAAGGGTTAACATAAGAGCATTCACAATTTGTTCTTTAAATTTACAATTTGTTCTTTAAATTTATGTGAGTGTATTTCTTATATTATATTATATGGTTATAATTTTTTATTGTTCAATCTGTATTTTTAAACAACACTGTATAAAACCCTATAACATTTTTAATATATTTTAAGTCGTTTGGAGTGAATGGGATAGAAAAAGCAATAATAAAATTGAAAATAAAAGAGAATAAGTGATGACTTTTATTGTAATTATATGAATAAAGATAGAGAATGGATTGTAAATACTCTAATGTCCCGTAATAATAATGGGGGCATTATGTGACGTTTCATTACACATGATCTAATAACTTTATTCAAACTACGAAACCATAAGGTCATACATCAATAATAACTCTAACAAGTGGCCAAACCCCCTTCAATTATTCCTACCAGACCCTAACACAACCACTACCGCCATTGTCGGCACCGGTGTGGTCGATCTCCATCTGTTGCATGCTCCAAATTTCCTATTGATTGCTTTTGCAGTTCCTAGTCGGAGCATCTCTCTTGATCACCATCACTTCATCGACTTTTCTCTTTAGATCAAAGAGAAAGAAAAAGATCTTGTACCTTTTGTACTATCTTGTGTACCTTGTGAAGACCTTTTTACAAATTATTAAAACTTTTGCGGCCAATTTATAAACAATTAAAAAACCTTGTACTTACCGACATAACATTTTAATATTTATTATAATATGGAAGAAAAGTAATAAAATTGAAACACAATTAACTAAAGTTAAACAAATTGAATAAATATAAAATAAAAAACACAAAAACAAATTAAACAAATTAAAAAAAAAAATAACATTTTTATGTCTATACATATTGATTTGTTTGATTTTTAATTTTAAAGAAAATTTTACAATTAGTCTTATGTGGTTTGATAATATTGCAAGTTGAGTTTTCACATCATTACAAACTAACAAACATTAACAATGTGACTAAATTGCAACCACTTCACATATATTTGGATTAAGTTTATAATTATAAAAATCTAGAGATCAAACCTACAATATTTATGAACTATAGGGACATTTGTGCAATTTTCTCTCATCTTTTGATATTGTTAATTGTTAAATTAATAATTGTATATTAGTAGATTTGTGCAAATTTCTCTCATCTTTTGATATTGTTAATTGTTAGATTGATAATTGTGTATCAGTAATTTTAGATTTTATATATGGTTTGAAATTTCTATGCATATTATATAGTTTTTTATATCTTTTCCCAATAATGTGTGTTTTTAAGGGAGAATTACATATATCTTACTCTTCATAAAAAAAGTTATATATTTATCCAAAACATAAATTTTAATGTATAAAATACAATGATTTTTAAACATGCTTTGAGAATATATATAATTTTACAACTTTGGGAATATGTAATTGCCATTTATTTTCAATAATTATTCACGGGTAAGCGTTATTCTTAAGCATCGAGTGCCTCTTGCACTTTAACCACCAGGATGATGGTGAGACAAATGTGGTTGAAAATCATGGTAATAACTTTATGTTGGCAAAGACTTGAACCAATGATGCTATAAACTTAAAGCTTTGTGATGAAAGTGTGAAGATTGATTAAATAGAAAAATATTTTCAAGAACGAGTACAAAATAGATTCACTTAAGAGTATTCAAACCATTATGGTGGAAGATGATATCTTGCAAATTTCATAGTAAAGAAAGATTGGTTCTTCATGAAAGAAAGACCTTGCTTAAAGAACAAATAACAGAAGAGAAAGAATAATGTAAATATTGTGAAAAAAAATTGGTCAAAGGGTAATTACTTGTTAAAAAATACAATTTTGATTTTCTATTAGCTTAATCATTATATAATTATGTTATAGACCAGTATACTACATGGGAAAAAAATATAATTTATTAATTCGTAAATGCTTCAAATAACTTGCCATATAAAAGGAACCACTCTGTAGAGTCAAGTAGTCAACGGTTACCATCAAGAAGGTTTATGCTTATAACAATATTATTATAATAATACTTTAAATATTAACTAGGTTTTTTCATCCGCTCGTGTTGCGCGTATGATTACGGATTCAAAACAATTTGAAACTCTAGATTCGGGCTCAGAACCTGTAATCGGTTACGGCTGCTAACCATAATCGACAACCACGCCCAAGCAACCAAAACAACATTCCGGTATCTCATCACCGCCCCACCACATGTCCAAATAAGCTGCACATGATCGTAACAAAAGAGTTTTAATATGTCCAAATTTAACCCTGATACTGTTCATTCCCATTCCGTTTTAAACATATAGGGTAATGAAGACACTTAAAGTTACGACTCAAGAGGTTGTATGCATTAAAACGTTTAATGTTAACCCATTTGACCCATTCCATAATAGCTAACTCAAACCAAATTGATCCATTCATAACTAATGGGTCAACATATTTGACCTCATAATTATATATGAGTGGATAAATATAATTTTCTTTTTAAATTTAGATAAAGAGAATAAGGTGAAGCAGATATGAATAATATACTTTCGCTAATGGTGATACTAATGCCTTCACGCTCCGAGTGTGGTATAAATAGGGCATCGCTAATGGTGATACTAATGCCTTCACGCTCCATGTGTGGTATAAATAGGACAGACATAACAAATCAGATACAATACGTTAAGACGCTAACACGATATGATAACTAATTGTGTCATTTTTTCCAGACACAAATACGAACCTATTTAGGAACATGTTACATAATAAGACCTGTTAAGAAACACGATAAAAATCTCACGTTTAGTTAAACAAAAATTGACTGAAGTTCATCAAAATCTTGAATATATCATAATCTTTATCATGATAGTTTTTGACATTTTTGAAACAAAAGTCAATAAAAAAGTCTAATTTAACCGATAACATAGTTCAACGAAGTAATATACGGAGTACAAAGAGGGCTCAGGCGAAGGCCAGAGACTCGGTCAAAGGTATTGTGATAGTTGTATTTGATTGAAGCGGTTGGACAAGGGAAAAGATTTTTAGATTAAACATGAAAATAGTGACATATATCATATATGCATATATATAGGGAAGGGATCTTTTGAAAACTATTTTATAATTAAAAATCATAAAAACTAATATCTAACCATTGATCACTCATAATCAATGGCTAATATTAATAGTGGCATGATTGTAAATATTATGATGTTTAAATGACAAAATGTAAATTAAATAGGGTAGTTTAGGTAAAATAAAAGTTATGAGTCTCTCTCCTTTTTTACTAATTTAGTTTTCTTTTTCATCTCTTTTAATTACTATATAAAAATTATATGTGTTACATATATGTTTAACTTCATAAGCTATGTATACGTATAAGTAAAAAAATCATAGTTTTTGAAAATAAACACCTATATATATGTAACTAATATTGGTACATATACATAACTCATTAATCAACAAAAACATGAAATACATATACATAACTTATTAGTCAAGATAACATGAAAGACATACGTAAAATAAAAGAAATATATAACGTGATATAGATATTTTTAAGAAAATCATAACTTGAATTGGATACAATCAATCCAAGTACATGCGGTAATGCTACCAACCATAAGTGAAGATCAAATAAACAAATAGTATTTCGTATACGTAACACATATGTTATGTATGCGTACATCAGTGTTACGTATACGTAACACAATGTAACATTAGTGTTACTTATGTGTACATCAGTGTTACGTATACGTAACAGTAGTGTTCTACTTTCAAAACTAGAGAGATAATGAATTAATTATAATCAATAGATTAATTGTTTATGGAGAAATTAAGGAATTTGTAACTGTCAAAACTAAAAGGGGTTAAATTATATTTCTAGCCTTCTGATTAAAAAAGAAAAAATCAAAAAGAAAATTATATGATTGGTTGGTCTTGATTTTTATGGTTTTTACATATAAATATGGTTTTTATTTGATCACTCTCATATATATATATATATATATATATATATATATATAAACTATTGTAACAAGCTAAAAATATAAACAGGTCTTAACATGTGCGTTAACAGGTTTTTGATATGTTAGGACTCGATTTTTATCGTGTCTTTAACGTGTCGACCTGTTAATGACACTAAACATGTTAAGCTCAAACACAAAACATGTTAACTTCGTATCGTATCATATCATATCGTGTTAACGGGTCCGTGTCAGAAATTATGTGCCCCAGTATAATGCATGCAATTCTGAGCTCTCTGCAAGGAAGTTGTTCACAATCTAACTCTACATGTATAGAATCATTTAGATTCAGCGAGCACTCTGTTTGTAGGCTTTTTTTTATCATTCGATATACATCAGTCAGTCGATCAATCGTAGGTGTTCCATAAATGTATCTCATTAATCACTAAGATACTTTTCATATTCGGATAATACAAATCGGGTATTTCATAGGTTAAATATGTTACTTTTAAATCATAACTTCAAAAGTTGAGCTACAGCAATTGGTAACACATGCACTTTTGTAGTATTTTTTTCCTTTTAGTTTTGTCATAATTTTTCGCTTAAATTACATTTATAAAAATTACAAGGGGATGTAACATACGACACATAATATTGTTTTCTATCTAAATTTCAATATCCAAAGCCAAACCATATTAACTTTATACGTTTATTTAATGTATTTAATCACGTTAATGTCACCACTCATGCACTCCCTACGAAGCTCACAAACGCGCCGCAAAACACGGGTTTAGATTCTATTCATATACAAGAAAGATTAATATTCTAAAGTTCAAAGTTTTTCTTTTATTAAGTTTCTCTACATACTTTCAAAATAAGCCTAAAACAAGCATTGAACCACCACCAAAACAGGAAATCTATTATTTACAAACTTACAATAAGCCATACATCCAACCTCCACCATGAACCACCACAAACACCACCGGTGACCCTTATTTTTCTCCGGCGAACAAGCCCCTTTCACCACCTTCAAATACCCCCAACACCACCCTTAATCCCCACCACAACCCCTACACAATGAGAGAAATCCTAAACATTCAAGGCGGCCAATGCGGCAACCAAATCGGCGCAAAGTTCTGGGAAGTCATCTGCGACGAGCATGGGATCGACCCCACGGGACAGTACAAGGGCTCGACCGCTGATCTTCAGCTCGAGCGGATTAATGTTTACTACAATGAGGCCTCCGGGGGGCGTTATGTCCCCCGGGCTGTGCTTATGGACCTGGAGCCAGGTACCATGGACAGTATTAGGTCTGGCCCGTATGGCCAGATCTTCCGCCCGGATAACTTTGTGTTCGGGCAGTCGGGTGCGGGGAATAATTGGGCCAAGGGGCATTATACTGAAGGCGCGGAGTTGATTGATTCGGTTCTTGATGTTGTTCGTAAGGAGGCTGAGAATTGCGACGCGTTGCAAGGTATATATATGTTATTACACCACTGGTGTAACCATGCATATGCGTATGCGTATATTTATACGTATATACGCATGCGCGTATGTGTGCATGGCTAGACCTATGTAAGGATTAAAATAATGATTTATGCGTTGTATTTATATTTGATATTCAAGTGACATCATATATTTATATCACACGTTTAGTAATGATATGTGTATATGTATAGATTGTTTAATATGATGGTAGTAGTGTTAAATTATATTTGAAACTTTGAACATTATTATTAATTGTGTAAGAATATTGAATGTTGTGATCATGATGCAACATGTATAATCTTTAATATGGTCTATATGTACTGTGGTTTTGGTTGTTTTATTACAGGTTTTCAAGTATGTCACTCGCTTGGGGGTGGCACGGGGTCGGGAATGGGGACGCTCTTGATATCTAAGATACGAGAGGAATATCCCGATAGGATGATGCTCACATTCTCCGTTTTCCCTTCACCGAAGGTCTCTGATACAGTTGTTGAACCCTACAACGCAACGCTCTCTGTGCATCAGTTGGTCGAAAATGCGGATGAGTGTATGGTCCTTGATAACGAGGCGCTTTATGACATTTGTTTTAGGACTTTAAAGCTCACCACACCAAGTTGTAAGTATACATTACATGAATTTTATCTTTACCTATGTTAAAGTTTGAAAACTAATCAACCGTTTGATCGGTTTATATTACAGTTGGCGATTTGAATCATTTGATCTCGGTAACCATGAGCGGTGTGACGTGTTGCTTGAGGTTTCCGGGTCAACTGAACTCAGATTTACGTAAGCTAGCGGTTAACCTGATCCCATTCCCACGTCTCCATTTCTTTATGGTGGGATTTGCTCCATTGACCTCTCGTGGGTCCCAGCAGTACGTGTCTCTTAGCGTCCCAGAGCTGACGCAACAGATGTGGGACGCTAAGAACATGATGTGTGCAGCTGACCCTAGACACGGCCGATACCTCACAGCATCGGCCATGTTCAGGGGTAAAATGAGTACCAAAGAGGTCGACGAACAAATGATCAATGTTCAAAACAAGAACTCGTCATATTTTGTCGAGTGGATTCCAAACAACGTCAAATCAAGCGTTTGTGACATCCCACCAACGGGGATGAAAATGTCTTCCACGTTCGTTGGAAACTCGACTTCAATCCAAGAAATGTTTAAACGTGTGAGCGAGCAGTTTACAGCCATGTTTAGGCGAAAGGCGTTTTTGCATTGGTACACTGGAGAAGGGATGGACGAGATGGAGTTCACAGAAGCGGAAAGCAATATGAATGATTTGGTGGCGGAGTATCAACAATATCAGGATGCTACCGCGGAGGACGGTCAAGATTACGAAGAAGAGGGTGGTGACGAAGAGGATGAGTGATTGGTGATATTTCACCAATCGTTTTATACTGAACATCAAGAGTTCCATATTGATGGAACCATTCTATGTTGCATTTCTACACATGAATTTATGTTTGTTTAATGAAACCATTTGAATTATGTTTAATGCTTATTACTTTATGTTTATACTGTTCAAATAATATATTACCCAAAGGGTTTAAATGTTAAAAAGAAAAAACTCTTAACCGACTCACGCCACATAGCAAAGTATCCCATGAGAGGTACTTCTCGCTATGTGAAGTCCGCTTTTGCCACTTACACGACTAGAACCTGAGTATCGTGTATATTGTTTAAACCTTAGCATCGGAACCAACTCGTTTATGCATACATACAAAAAGAGTCTGTAAAATTCAGTGTATTCCCATGGAAAAGTTTCCCATAATATTGTTACAACATTTGCAGTTTCCCCACGGGTCAATAATTTAATTCTTATTACATTGTTTTTACTTATTCTACTTGACAATTTGAAAGTTTAAACAACATGAAATCAACGAGGTTGAGAACATCTGATTTCATAATTGGTGAAGGGCAATGGACAAACTAACTGGGCTCACTTAAGTTTAAGTTAAGAATTGAGATTTAACTTTATGAAAACATTACAAATGAAGTGTTGCTATGATTTTGTAACATTAGTTTCAATAAAAAACTTTTTTGTCTATTTATATAATATACTGCGTTTATGTAAGTGTATTGTGATTGGCCATGTAATATTTAATAATATTGTATTTTTATTTTTATAATTATTTAACATTTTTTATCATTTTTTTATTTGCATTATGCTAACCTTATTTATACATTTACAAAAAAAATGAAGACAGAACCATGTAAAAATGTTGTAGCAAAAAATCATCTTAGAGCACCTTGTCTAAACCACCGATTGTGTCGTTTGTGTGAGTGGATCATTAGCCTTTCCAAAAACCTTGATAACTTTGATTTTGCTACTCATGAGACACTCTCTCACATATTGCAAAGCAAAGATTATTGGTTTTCCCCCTACCATATGTAGTTTTTGCATTCAATACTTCACACATATTATTTAAGATTATACTCTGCCTATACAATACAAAAAAGTTAATAGCTTTAAACAAAGAAAACGTCCTTAAACAAGGGTTAAACCGGGGCAACTCGTTTACACAACATTTTATTAACAAAAATGGTCAAACATCCACACCATATAGATCGTATAACTCTTCTAGTATGTTGATGGAACACATTCACATTGTTCTCTAACAAAACAAAAAATAAGACTTTAAACAAAACGAGTTTGATTCAACCACCACTTCAAACAGCAATCACCCATAAACAAGTTATTGGTACAAATAACATAGAGAAATGTAGCCAGTATTCATTAGAAAAAACAACCTAACAAGGACCAAGAAGCGAAAAGCTATGACCATTGAATTGAACAAGTAGTGAACTGAAACATCATATTAGTAGCTAAAGGAATAAAAATCAAAAGCTATTCCGGCTAGGGAAATGGGAGCAACCTAAACCGTAAAGGGGATTGCATTTAACAATAGATTAGGGGTACATTTAGCCTATCCCGCTAAGCCTTCTATAAACAAATAGCTAACAAAGGTCAAATGGGACCAAAATCATTCAAAAAGCACTTGTAATGCATAAAAACTCCTCAAATAATTATGCTTGAAAACAGCTGTACATGTTTCCATCACAAAGTTGCATACATGAGTCAAGCCACAGTGAACAGTTTTTCAAAACTTTCAAAACTCCTCTTTTCCATTCACCCGCCATACACTATTGCTGCTGCCAATTATACGGCTGGTTTCGGTTACCCGCCACATTCGGACCTCTGCCCCCGCCTCCAGAACTGCCACCATACGGAACGTTTTGTGAATAATTTGGCGGGCCCACACCATAACCAGCAGAAGATCCTCTAGGCCCACTAGCAGATGGAGCCCGGGCCTGTGGGGGATACGGTCCACCACTAAAACCTACACCACCTTGACCTGTTGACCGGTCTGGATAATATCCACCCACATTAGGGTTAGGGTTGCCACCTGGAGGGTAGCGGTTGGGGCCACCAGGGGGTCCACGTGGCTTACCGTATTGATGATGGGTAGGCCCACCTGCGGCAAGGGGAGCTTGACCTGTGTTACCCATGGGATGGTTATGACCACCAGTCCAGACCTGAGAATGGCCTTGGGCTTGACCTGATTGTTGCACAGGTGGCAGGCGGGCATGCTGTTGTGGGTGTTGCTGTTTTTGTCTTTTAGCTATTTCTTCGTTTTGACGTTGTTGTTGTCTTTTCTTTTTGGTTTGGAATTCATGTGAGGATTCATACTTGGGCAAGCTGAAGATCAACATAAAGAAACTGCATTAGTGTCCTCCTGAGGCAACCAAATAGCTCAATTTATGTTGGCACGAATTTAGGTCAACCACCCGGTCGAACAGGTATGTAGCAATACAGGCCCAAACAGACCTGGCAGGGCCAGGTTGACTCATAATACTCTGTCCAATATTTTAGGATACTTAATGGTACAGGTCAAAAGAGGCTGGAGAAAGTTGACTCATTATGTCTGATTTTTTAGGATATACATTGCTACAGGTCAAATCAGGCCTCTCACCGGATTGCCTTAGATACATTTTGACCAAATCTTTTAGATATTTACAAACAGGTTAAACCATGATACCCTTTTTCCATATTTTTAATGAACTTATTAAAATAATGTGTTTTAATATTGTAGAGCATAAATATGCTTACCACAGTAACCCAAAACTTTTGAAAATAAGTGATCTTGGGGGGTGTCTGGATGTGCATTCTGAGTGTGATTATGTGACATTGAATAGGCAGAAGTAATATGATGGGATGTAGAAGATAGTACTCAGATGTGCTTCTACTTTCTGAAGTTGCTATTATTAGATAATCATATGTTTAGTTGTTTGGAATTTTCTGATTATTTTAAGTTTTAAAAAAAGAATAATGAAAAGACCAATTTTCTTTTGTGAAAATAGAGGGGCAATTTGTAATATGGGAGCAAGTCTCCTAAATTAGATTGAATGAATGGGTTTATAAGTAATTTCAGTTTATCCTTCTCTAATCATGTTTGTTGTCTACGGTGTAACTGGTTATCAGAAGCAGTACCGGTAAATCCGAACACTAAGAACTAATTATTGCGACTACAAGTCACAGTAGTAAGGCAATTAGTTCCAAAACACAAATCCCCCCTTAGTATGATGGAAGCACTGAAAACATATTTTTTTGATCGACTATCAACCCTGATATATCCGAACTATTTGATAATTTTTCCTTCTCAGCTAATTTCTTTTATGTTACATATTTAACCTACTAGAAAATGAAATAAAACATAATTTGAATCGCCCCATTCTTAAGTAAATGGGTCAAATCGCCACCTCCAACAAAAGCACATGAGAATGGCATCCTAACTAGACGATTAAAAACCTTGCATTTAAGCGAATTGGGAGATCAAACGGATGAAGACATACCTTTTTGGGTCACAAGGCAATGGGTCAGTCCAGAAATATTCAGCATCCAATGCATCCTTCGCAGATATCCTCTATACAAAACAAGATTTAAGAAACAGGAAAAGATGAAAAAGTAGGCTCATCAGAATCAAGCATTAAAAAGACCAAAGAAAACTAAAATATCATTAATTACAAGCAGAAATGCAAGTAGAGGTGGTACAATGGACGAGTTGGGTAATGGGCCAAAACAAGTAACTTTTGGTATGGGTCAGGTTAAATTCACCCAAAACAATGACCTAAATTTATCTGTACATAGCTAGTGGGTCAAATATGATTACATATTTACATAAAAACATAATTTCAACAATAATTTAATCTTTTGTATAAAATGATTTTAAGATCTTTTTATGCATTTAAAATACACTTTGGTTGACTATCAATCCTTTTGACCCAATCGACATATTGGCGGGTTTTCTTTAGCTACTTTTTATTTTACACATTAAAGATAAAGCTTAGCCCGATTCAACTCGATCACAAGTATATGGGTTAAAATTGTCACCTCTAGATGGAAGTTATAAAAAAGGGTGAGATGATGTAAAAGACAGGAAAAGTACAGTCCCTCTTTGGATATGATGAAATTAGCTGCCAGAAGATTGCAGATTCCATGTTAACTAAAATGGATTCCGATTGAAACAGATCATTTTTAGCATGGGGAGAAATGGTCCATGTCAGAGTGGGTTGGGATGGCCAGAAATACTTTGTGTCCTTATTATTAAATATGAAGTGTTGATTATGATTATAAGAAAGTTAACTTCTGTTTTAGCTAATTTTTATAATGCACTAATTTGCCAGAAATTATACTGTCACAATAATAATCTAGATCTTGGACTAAAAATCTAGGAGGTTGTAAGCATTAAAAATAGATTGTGGGAAGTTTTCAACATTTTGACTCATTTCCGTTTTTGCTGATTTTTATCATCCACTAATAAATGGGTCGAAATTACCAAGTAACACAAATTGACCCGCTAATAAATAAATGGGTCGAAATTACCACCTCTTGGTGTGTTGTGGGAAAACCTTAAGGAAGCTAAAAGTTTGCAAATAAATGTCTAAATTAGGGTTTGACCGAGGAAAAACATACCTGTGAGGGATCAAGAGTCAACATTTTCTCCAATAACTCAAGGGCATTACGATCAAAGCTGCATAAGAAAAATTAACCAAAATAAATCCAACCTATATTGATAACTAAAAAATAAGATTTTAACTCATAAGTAAGCATGGATTGTGCTCAACTGTCTGAAAACCTCCCTAACTCGCCTCTTCATCTGCCTACTTGGTTTAAACTTGTTGTACCAAGGGATTCTAGAAACTCCAGGCCAGTTAACCTCATCAGGAGATCCGCAAAGCTCAAATATTTTATTCAATTGCTCAGGCTGCAATAAATTGCAACAATTAAAAGCACAAAACTACAACTTCCAATTCATATTTATTGTGATGTATAATCAGGGAAAAGATAATCAGGCCAATTAAGAGGTGGAGATTGGAGATCAAATTACTACCTCTACCAATTATGATATTTTTTAATAATCAGTCAAGTTTCTTCACTGAGACCATGGAGAACAAATATTCAAAAAAAAATAATCACAAAATTGCAACAAACTTAAATAACTGTTTATAGAAAAAATCAGGGCCCAACAGAAAAGAAAGAACAAATTTCCAGAAACTTTTTAGACCTCAACTAATAATCATAAAACTGGACAAGTTGGGAATGAATAGGTTCCTTGATAAAACTTCTAAGTCTAACAGCAACAACTTAAATCCCTTTGATACTAACAGAGTAACAGGAAACAACTACTAACTACTAACTGAAAAGACAATATTGTAGTAAGTGAAAGTACTGAAATACTCCTCTCTAAGAATTCAAGTCACTAATTAACATTACTTTTGCTCTGCTACAGAATCTAAATTACAAACAAAAGCTGTTACAGATGAGATACAACATTTAACTCTGCAGTAAACATCAATTAGAAACCCTGTATTATCATTTATGACACCCAAAAAAAGAGAAATTTGTTCATGTTGCATACCAACCCACTTTCCTCTTTCATTTAATATTTAATTATTTTATTCCGTCTACAGATATCAAGACTTGCACCTACATTCTGAAAATTGAGACAACTTTTGATGTAAGAAGTCGAAGAGCTTGTGATTTTTAAAGTAAGGAACTGACGTGAATGTTTATAATTTTTTGGCTTCATAACGTTTTAATATCGTCACATGCTATTGTATGAGGATTGACATTCAATTACTATTGGCTTTTAAAAAGATAACTAGTTGCAGACTAACCTCATTTTTACCAGTTAATATTGGCTTTCCATGCAGAAGTTCAGCAAAGATACATCCAACTGACCACATGTCAACAGATGGACCATATTTTGTAGCTCCTAGCAATAATTCTGGGGGCCTGCTCAAAAACAATCACAAGACTGAGAAGGTACATATAGTTGATAAACAAGGTGTATAGTAGGGGGAGCAATTTTCGACCCCAAAAAAAATTGATTGGGATAGCGCCGAGGCTAAATGGATCTGGTTCATAAACAAATCGACAAGACTAACCTGTTAAATAAACAGGTTGGTTTCAGGTTAACCTGATCAACCCGTTAAGATATATGGATTACAAATGCCCGGTTTAGGGTTCAGCTTTTCAACATGATTAAGTAATTGAATCAGGTTTATATGAACCTGAACCCGAATCCATCATGAATTGCCACCCCTAGCATAGTGATGCAGTTAAGTGCTTACCTATACCATAAAGTAATAACCCGATTTGTGAGATTACCCTTATGGTCAGTTGAGTATGACCGTGCTAACCCAAAATCTGCTAGTTTTAAATTCCCCTCATTATCAATAAGAAGATTAGAACCTGAAAAAAAGTAACTACATATAAGCAACATATAACATGACTAATTGATTGGTATTTGAAGAATTTATTATGGCAATGACCTTTTATGTCCCTATGAAGTACTTGATTGACATGACAATAGTGAAGCCCTGTCAGTAGTTGTTTCATATAACACTGCAAGTAAACACCATCGTGAGTTGGATATGTTGATGGCATGTTTACTTATGAATGAAACATTATGTACCAAATTTGATCCATTAACCAACCTGTCCATATTGCTATCTCTAGTTGATGGTATTGTACTTGTTACATACATTAATTTCACCAAATTGACAAATTCTTTTATGTATTACCTTGATCTGAGGAATTGTAAATCTCAGTCCAGGACGATCAGCAAGGCCTGTTAAGTCATGGTCCATGTATTCAAAAACCATGTAAATACTGCCCTTGTATTTGTGACCACCTGTTGCCTCAAAAGAAAGGTATAATTTATGTGAGATGATGTTGGTGAAATACAAAACTAAGAATAGTAAGTACCTATATACAGATGGCAGATCAGTGGCTTGGCTAATGGGTTGAAACTAGTAATTTTCAGTAAAGGTTGAAGTTACTATGAACAACACACCAACATACCAAGTAAATCCCACTAATAGCAACGATATTGGTTTATCATGAGCAACTAATGCGTCAAATTTCATATAAACAATTATCTGATTTTTCAATAAAATGATTCAAGAGATTTATGCATTAAAATTGGGAGGTGATATTTGCACCACCAAAGTTACTTCACACACCGCTGGCTTGTTGTTGACGTATGATTTGTTGTGATATTGGCGTATGAGATAATTTAACGGTTAACCAATCATGTCCCATTAAAAATGGGAGGTGGATTTAATGCAACCAAACGTAATTCGCATGCCAATAAATACCTTTCAGATTCACCCTCTTATTTGTTGTATTTCTTGTGGTATAAGACCCACATTGTAAGATGAGAGGTGTTTCTTGTGTGCAAATCACTTTTGGTGTGTACAAATAACCACCCATTAGAATATACTTTGGCTGACTTTTGACCATTGAAGATAATCTTTTTATTATACCTTTTGGCCCATTGAAATAAAAAAATAACATGAGACAACCTGTCATTGATTAATGGGTTGAAATTGCCACCTCTACATGTACAAGTTCAGACCCAAGATGTATAAGAATTTGAAAACTACAAAAAGTATTCACACAGAAATAATTACCTGACTTCCCATGCTCATCCACCTCTGGACCTGTAACACAGATTTGAAAGTTGGAAAAAGTAATATCTATTGATAAAAATTTGTTGCCAAGCTTGCAATGAAAATGGAAACATAATTAACTGCATAAGCAAAAAGCTTTGTACCTGGCGAGGTCACTATTTCCTTTAGCTTTATAACATTTTCATGCTGAAGCTTCTTTAAAATTTTAATTTCACGGATGGCGGTTATAGGAAACTACAGAAAGAAGGAAACAGTGACAAGAGAAAACTAAGAGAGTGATTTGCAAGTTGCAAATATATTTTTATATAAATGAAACATCTAAGAAACATTATCTACATATATTTGACTAAGGGAAAATATGCACCCCTTCTTTCTCATTGTCCATTCGTATCTTCTTTAAAGCAACAATTTCTCCGGTTTTTATTTCTCTGGCCATGTATACTTGACTAAGAGAAAACAAAAAAAGAAAAATAGTAAGCAACAATCATATATGAGTCGTTAGATCAATTAACAAACGCAGAACTGTTCTACAAAAAAAAGCTAACTGAAAAAATTTAGAACCTACAATGTGATGTGTCTAGAAACTAAATACTTAACGAACGGCACCTATATCTCAGGCACTACACGGTGTGATATAGCATTCCATGTACTCGATTATATGATCCCAAAATCTTTAAAAGACACTAATCTTTAATTTAAAATTTAGTCTTGTTCCGGTGCTCACATGTATATACATTACACATTTACAGACTCCATGGTCTCTTCCTCATAAAACTATTTTTTCTTTCGAGCAAAGAAAACGAAGAAAATAATACCCTTGCTCAAAAAAATTTGAATGTTTTTCTTGATCTATATCAAATCCAACAAACAAAAATATCTAATAAGGGTAATACAACTAATGGGATTGGTAATTTATAATTATTAAATGCTCCATTTTGGCATTTACATTCATGTCGTATTTGGAAAATAAAGAACATTGAAGAATGTATTTTACTCGATAATGGTACAGAACTCAGAATAGTTATTGAAGAGGCAAAAACAAAGTTTGAAGGAAATCAAAATCCCTATAAGGCTCTAATGCATTTAAACATGCATAAATAACATCTCCATTCAAACTATTTAAGAAAGCACAGAAACTGAATATTAAAAGCAATACGACAAAATTTTCCAATTTTTTGATTTTCGACTGTTCCTAAAACACCATTTCCTGCATTTGAATCCACATGGATCATTTACATTGGTGTCGACGGCCATCGGTAATTTGGTTTCCGCAAATAACTTGAGATTCTAACAAGTCATTTATTAGTATTAACTATTAAGTTTAAGAATAACTACACTCATAGTTTTTCCTGATCAATATTTGGTGATATATTGATTGTGATCACACTGTTAAGACTGCTTGTGATCACAAAAATGTAAGGTCTCACACTTCAGCATGCATATAGATGCTCTTTGATGATTAAGCCTTGAATATGCAGATCTAAATGGCATGAAGCATCAATTCCTCCTTTGACATTACTCAAGCCTCAAGAAACCACCACTTAATCATACAGAATTATAGATAAATGTGAATGTGAATGATATCATTATACCAATATCAAAAATGAAAAATGCTACAAAGAGAAAAAGCCAAAACATAAGCTCAACAATTGACGTATCAATTGCCAAAAGAGCCATAGAGCTATAGGAAGAAACAAATTTTATTAGCACAACCAGCAACACAAAACAACAAATGCAGGTATATTGGTACCATTCAAGTGTGGAAAGTCTATTAGCATGTTACTATAATAGCGCTCCAAAACCGTAAATTTATGGCAGTGACGCTATTTTAGACAGTGTAAATGTTGTGCATCAATGTTATAAATACTAAACCATCCGGTTGCAAAAAGAAAGCAAGATTTTGTAAATGTGCAACTTTATAGCTTCTAATCTGCCCACACACACATAGATAGATGCATATATGTTACCCTAAATCAGGCAAAGCCATTGCAGTTTGATTTTCATGTCAAAACTAGTACTTCCGAAACTATTATATTCTCCGATTTCAAGATCTAGTTAATACACTTCACAACTTTCCCTTCAGGGAGTTCAAAATTGACATCGATAATCACTAGTTAACAAGTATCTAACCTATAATCCCAATAAAAACGAAGTACGCAACTATCTATAACCAGTAACAACTAATTTAAACAGTAGACACTAATCGGTGAACGGAAACCCTACATACACAAAATTATGCATCCGAATACACAAGCGATGAATTGATTTAAACAAGGGAAAACAATCGTGTAACAGTAAACGTTAATGTTGATATTAGGGCACAGTATGTTCACCCGTATGTTCCTTCGCCAATTTGTTCGAGTTTTTCGAAGCAGTCAACGCTTCGAGAACCCCACGACGGCGATTCGTCGAGATTAAGCTGACCGTACGCCGCACCGGCCATTATAACTCCTGTTTTCCGGCAACTGGTGGTCGGAATTTGCAGAAACGAAGGTAGTAATGGGGGTGTTGGTGATGAATTTGTGAGGTTTTTTTTATGGGAGCATCGAAGGGAGGGTATGAAAGAGGGGTCTTAGGTCGCCTTTGGTTAAATATAATACTTATTATTTTTTAGAGTAAAATACAGAATTAGACCTTAAATTTGTAATTTATTTTGGTTTTTAACTTTTATCATTTTAATCTATAACCTATAATAATAAAAGAAGATTTTTTTAAAACACGTGTCATCATTTTAACATATTAAATATCACGTGTCATCATTTTAGCATATCAAAAAAAATATTTTCTCGCCTCTCTCTTATAATAAATACAAAAATTATAAAAACAATTAATTTGACTTTCTTTTTTAACTAAAATATGTTTAAAAAATATATTTATATTTGTGTTTATTTTCACTCTCATATTAAATGATATTTATTGTAAATAAGTAAACTAAACTATTAAACGATATTAAATATAAAATAATAATTTTAATTCATCATGTGTTATAACTTTTAAATATTCATTATATTTTTTATTTCATCAATGGATAATAACATTTAAAAAATAAACTATTCATAAAAGTAATGATTTAAATATGTTTTATTTATTCTAGCCATGTAATACATGGGCTCTAACATAGTTATATAATATATATACAACTTTTATTTATATATCTTTTGTTTCATGTTTGGTTTTTTTTGTTAACTGTTGTTAGTTTGCATTGTTGAATTAGGCCAAACTGTTATCATGTAATAGTAGATGTGTAAAAAAACATTCACGTGCTATAATTCAAAAACAAATTGATGTATTATGAACATTTGATTAGCATAGCGCTAAGACTGACAAGTAACACCATAAATAAGTTATATATATTTTTATCGTTACTTTTTAAATACTTTTATTAAATGATTGTATTACATGGTTTATTAATAATAAACTAAATACGTTTAATTTGTAACATGATATAAAATCACAACAAACTGCAGATCGATTCGTAATACAATGATTAGCATTGGCATTGACAAGTGTTTTAAAACAAATAGTAAATTACAAATTTTGTTTTCTAAGTATACTAAATTATAGATTTTGTCCTTAAATTTTGATAAATACACTAAATGTCCTTTATTTGAAAATTTATCACACTTTCTGTTCTTTATACTAACAAAATTTAACATTTTTTGTCAGTTTTGTGTAAATGATCATTTTGCAAATGTGTAACTTTCACTAGTCTTTTATTTTTTTGTTTTTTATGTACTTCACTTTTCTTTAATTTTTTCTCTTTTTAATCACTAGTTTTATAAAAAAAATATATTTTATAATTGACCAGTTTTCCCTTTAACCCTTAAAATGACGAAATAGTTATTATTAATTTTTTATTTTATTTATTGATGTTTTTCTATTTACTTTACTTACTTCTGTTTATTTTTACCCACTTTCATTAAAAAATCATCTTAAATATTAGTAATAAATTAGTTTTAATTATTTATAATATATCATTTTATTTATAGATTTTAAGTTTACTATAACATTATTTTAATTTTTTAACTTTGTTCATTACCTTTCTAATAAAACCAATAAAAATTAGACTAACTTGGTTTTTGACTTTTTGGTACCAAATTTTGAATTATTTGGTTTACATTTTTATATACGAAAGCGGTCGAAAAAAGTAGAATTTTGGTTTATGATTTGGATTTATAATTTTTTAAATTCAATCAAATGGTCTATTTTGAAATATAAATATAGTATTAGAACTTGTAACATTAATTTTAAATAGATGACTAAAAGGTTTCCAAAAAAAACTCGAGAGTTTTTAAATCAACAAATTATTCAAATTCTATTTAATTAAGTGCTCTATGAATCAATGTTTTCTTTAAACAGTTAATAATGAGTTTTACCATTGTAAATCAATGTCTTTTTTAATTGCTAATCTTCACAATAAATGTTCTCTTATTAATTGCTACTCTACACACTAAATGTCAATAATACCCTCATGTTATTAAAATTAGAAACCAACTAATTAATATATCTACAAAATTGTCATTCAATTACGATCGTTGATCACATATAATGCACGCCTTAGATTTGTTCCTTATGTTCTCGTAAATAATATTGTTATGTTATGAACTCTACCCTATATATATATATACATATACATATATGTATATATACATATACATAGATACATATAGATATATATACATATACATATATATACATATATTAATATATATATATACGTATATATATATAAATATATATGTATACGTATATATACGTATATATACGTATATCTACGTATATATATGTATGTATATATACACGTATATATATGTATGTGTATATATATACGTATATCTATATATATGTGTGTGTATATATATACGTGTGTGTGTATATATATATATATATTATATATTATATATATATAATATTGAACTTCTCATACCTGACTACGATTTTCAAACACAAATACCAGCACTTCGGTCACTAGGATGTGGTTAGAATCCATTATTCGGTTACAATATAGCTTTGGTTAACGCATCACTTTGGTTCATATGTATAGATTGAATAGTAATGGAATAAAATGTTATAAATTTTAATAACCCGTGGCAAAAGGCAGGTTCACACATTAGGGTATATATATAATATAGGGGCCGGTTACTATACAAAGAGTAATTTTCGTGTGAAGCGTACGAAGTCAACAGAGCATGACACATGTCTTTTAGCGGAAGGATAGTTTCATCCGAGCTACAATTACGCATAAAAGGTATATAATTACACAAGTTATATTTATAATTACGAAAGTGATATATATATTATTACGCAAAGAAAAATTACTCATGTTATAAAAAATAATCACGCAAGTTATATGTATAATTATGTAAGTTATATGATAATTACGAAAGTTATGTTGATAAATATGAAGTGAATAATCACGTAAGTTACACATACAACACATAGTCGTTTTCTTAAAATAAATATTTTCTTTAACAACAAGTATAACAATATTGTACTCATACTAAAGATGATGAAATACTTGTTTTTATGATGTATTTTAAAAAAAATAATGTCATATGAAAAAGTTAGAAGTATTTTAAAAATTGGAAGGAAGTTAAAAAAAGTCAACAATTGTAGATTGTTTCCAATTATACCCCCGAAGGCATACTACTTGCGTGATTATTACATCTTAAATCTGAACCGCTTATTTATTAAATCAATGGTCGTTGTTACCTCGTACCTATCACATAAAAACGATACTTTCTACCGTAATCTTTCTCACATAATATAAACTATGTGTGTGGTGTACGTGTAGGGAAATTTATACCTTTCGCAATAAAATCTTCGACTTGATATGACGATCCATATATATATCCATCAATAAATGCAACCCATAATATAACATAACTCTTATGGATTGGGTAGGTGGGGTGTAGAGTTGAATGACTCATTATATATCAACCCAGAATGTATGTATGTCCAACGGAACATACTAATCTTAAGTGATGAGTCCCTTAATATAAGGATTTAATTTTTTTAAGGAATATTTCTGATAAAAAATGTATGTAAATCATATGATTTTGTTAAACATCTAATCTTACATTCTTACGTGTGAAGTCAACTAAAAGTATGTTGTGTTGATTAAATCCAAATAATTTTAATTGAAAGATAATAGGGAGTAAAGGAATAAATTAAATAAAATTCAAGTGAACTAGGTAATAGGATGTTACTTGCAACTTTGCAATTTTTATTATATGTTAGTGTACTTGTGTCTTGTATATATAATGCTCGTCGTCAACGTTCAGCACCTTCCTAGCTCGTAAGTAGTTAGTGCTCTAATTGAGTGAGCGGTGACCATAAAACTTGCTTTATTGTAAAAAGCTGCGATAACTATATCTTACTTACTTACTGCCCGATCAAAATCGTAGAATCAAACAATATATGGATTACACAAACCCAACACACAAAGTGTTGGCATACATTCTTTCATTAAGTTCTTAAATCTATCTACTCTAATAAAAAAAAGTTTTGAGTTGCTACTCGTCACAATATTAGACCTTTTAAATCTAATTTTCCCGCTTCTTGCTCATATTAAATACTTACATTAACTACTAATTATATTATTTAATTTGTTTAGACTAAAATAGTTTTTAAAAAGTTTTGATTTAGAATGATTTTTAAAAAAATTTAGAAACAAAAATTTAAAACAAAAGTTCAAATAAAATAATATCATCATTTTATTACTTATAGTCCTTACTTATATGTAATTTCAATCATATTATATTTCAAAGTATCATATTATAATTAATAAATTTTTATTATTAATTATTTAATATCATATTATAATTAATAAAATTTTATTACTAATTATTTAATATTTATTTATTCAACCTGTGTAATACACGAGATTGCAGGACCGGTGAAGGGGGTCAATTACAACACAACTACACAAAGAGGAGATTAATCAAACTTAATCAAACAGTAATACTGGATTAACCACAAGTTTGACACTAAGTACACAAGTAATATAAGAGACAGAACACAAGAGCAAGATACACAGTGAGATGGTTTTCAAGATTGCAGTATATTGCTTTCTCAAGTTCTATTACAAGTGTTACAAAGCATAATGGAAAGATACAAGAACAAAGAATACTTATACTACAACCACAGCCGACTATACTTTGAAAACCAGCTGGATACAATTGACTAGACACAAACAAAATCAATTGTAAAGTCAAA
>BJCM01000147.1:0-16673 GCA_018326385.1 Flaveria bidentis | reverse complement strand
AAAGTAAACCATCACAACTACTGAAGAGAACTACTTCAACTGTTATGACAACTTCTGAGAACTGTCTTCAGACTTTGTCTTCAGCTGTTGTCTTCAGACTTTGTCTTCAGCTGTTGTCTTCAGACTTTGTCTTCAGCTGTTGTCTTCAGACTTAGTCTTCAGACTTTGTCTTCAGACTTTGTCTTCAGACTTAGTCTTCAGACTTTGTCTTCAGATTTAGTCTCAGCTGATGTAGACTTCTTCAGTTGTTATGATGTCTGTGGGACTTAAAGGTTTTTCTGATCTGGCTCATTGGTTCTTTTGGTCCAACACAATCAGTCCTCATTGAAAAAATGTGAGACATTAGCTAGTCAAATTGTTCAAAATCTTGAGGAAAACTTTTCCAACCTAGTTCTATCTATACAATTGGATATGATCGCTAGGCTCAGGATTCATAACACTCACCTAGTTGAGAACATCGTTGGAGATGTTTATGTAGATGTGAGAACAAGAGAACAAACTCATAATGGAAATGTCTATTTGTACTCATGCTTTATTTCACTGATGGAACCAAAGAAGGTAGAATAAGCCTTGAAGGATAGTAGTTGGTTGAATCAATGCAAGAGGAGTTGCTTTAATTTAAAAGACAAATGGTTTGGAACCTATGCCCACTACAATCTGGTCAAGTACCCATTGGCACAAAGTAGGTATTTAGAAACAAAAAGGATGATAGAGGCTTGATTATCAAGAACAAGGCAAGATTGGTAGTTCAAGGGTACAAACAAGAGGAAGGAATTGATTACATTGATATATTTACACCCTTTGCAAATCTTAAGGGAGTGAGGATCTTTCTTGCTTATGCAGCATCCAAGACTTTGAAAGTCGATGTTGATGACATCATATTTGGTTCCTCAAATGACCAAATATGTGAAGCAGGTGAAGCAGATGAAAAATGGGATCTTTATGACATTTTAGAAAGATTTGAACTGAAGGATTGTAAGCTAGCAAAGACACCTATACCCACAAATCATAATCTTTGTACTGGCTCTAAGGGGAAGGATACTGATCAACATCAGTATAAGGCAATTATTAGATCTCTGATGTATCTCAAAGCAAGTAGACCTGATATTATGTTTGCAACATGCATTTGTGCATAATATTAGGCTGCCCCAAAGGTGTCTCACCTAATTGCTGTCAAGAGAATCCTTAGATACCTCAAAGGAGCTTCCAAGTTGGGTCTCTGGTATCCTAGGAATCAAGATTTTAATCTCTATGGCTATACTGATATTGACTATGGTGGCTACAATATCAATAAGAAATCATCATTAGGAAGATGTCAATTTCTTGGTGGAAGGATAATCTCCTGCCAATGCAAGAAGCAATCATATGTCTCAATATCAACTGTTGAAGCTGAATATATTGATGCTGCTAGTTGTTGCCCTCATATGTTGTGGATTCAAAATCTGATGTTGGATTATGGCTTCTATTTAATGGAGAGTCCTATCTATATTGACAACAAGAATGGTATTTCCATTACAGAAAATCTGGTCAAGCACTCCAAGACAAAACACATTGACATCAAGTATCATTTTATTAGAGATATTAATGTGAAAAATCTGATCAAACTAGTGAAAGTTGACTCAAATGAACGATATGTTGATTTGTTCACCAAAGCATTTGATGAACAAAAGTTTAAATATCTAATCACAACTATTGGAATGATAAACATTGACTAGTTTATCTCCCATGAAAAACCTTTTCAATATGCATTTTGTCTATGTCATACAATTTAAGCCCAGTTACAAAAGGTATTTCTTCCAAATTTGCTAAGTATGAGTTCTTAAAGAGAAACTTTCCCTTGAAAGATATTTTATTTATCTTTCAAAGGAAACTTTTTCTAAGCTTGTATTATCTTCGAAAAAGCTTTAAGCCTCAGAAGAACATTTGATGTTTCGTCAAATCTATTTTCGAAGTGATAAAACTTTTTCATTCAGAAGACTTTCTTACTCTCGGAAATTGGAGTATCTTACCTTCGGAAGTAAGTTTGGCTTTGGAAGATATTACATTCGGAAAACTCATATTCTCAAAAGAAAGCTTTACATTCTTTAAAAAGGTAAAAATTTTCTTAATGATGTTGGAATATTTAAATGACTTATCCTTACTACCCCTATCAAATCCTACCCCAAACTTTCATTTCACCTTATCCATTTGCCATTTTACCCTATATAAATACTTCTGACCTCTCTCCTTAATCTGTTTACCCATCTGCAAGCCCTATGTTTGCCTTGTCTTCACTTTTACTCTCTCAAATTACCTCACTCTTCTTGAACGTTCTCAACAATGGCCTTAAATGCCCAGCACAACCATGTCGCGCTCCTTAACTCTTCAAAGGATGCCGACTTCTCTGAAATCATCCATTTTCTAACCCAATCCACCCAATACACTGCTCTCCCTTTAAATCCTATTGCCTATTCCAGCCATATGTCCGAATTCTAGGAAAATGGTCAAACCAATTCTATAAATGGAGTTAGGGTTATCAGGTTTAGAGTATGAGGCCAAAAGATAATCATATCATAATAGACCATCAGGGAGCACTTAGAGCTTTATGATGAGGGATCTCCTACTAATTTCCCCAAATGTTATTTTGTGGACACATATGCCCAAATGGGATATGGCGGAGATGTAAGCAGCTCAACCATCTACAAATTCAACTATTCCCACAATTGCGAATTATTGCTTCACATAGTGCTCCACTGTCTATAAAACAAATCAGGGGATGTGATCAAATTTCCTATGATTTAGGATGCCTAGTTCATGGGTTGGTAAAGGACCTTCGCTTCAACTACTCAAAGTTTGTGTTGAACAATCTTAAAGGAAACCTTCAAAGGGAAACATTCTACATGTTTCCCAGGTTTATTCAACACACCATCAACTTTGAGCTAGACCAAGATATGCTTATTTGTGAAGCCACTCTTCTTGTCCATCACATGATGTCACACTCTACAAGATTCCAAAGAGGGTGTCCACCTACTTTACTAGAAGAGATAATGCGCTTCTTCCTTGTATGATTGAGCCAATGGCTCCTGGTGACATCCTTATAAACCCCATAGGTGATGAACCCACACCATACACAACCACTTTAATGCCAATTCTTCCTACCCATCCATCAAGTATACTTATCAGAGACCTACCAAGCAAACCCTTGTTAAGTCTACTCTGATTGAACAAGTTCCCCTTATTCAACACAAATAGGCTAGAGTGGAAAAATGGGCACTCAGTCAGTCTGGGGTCCAACCATCCTCCTCATTTAACCTGGATATAGGCATTGAGTCTCCTTAGTCTTAATCCCATGAGCCCCAAACCCAAATCGTAAGCCTTCAGGGTGAGTCATTATACTCTCCTGAGAAACTAAAAAGGGATAACCAAATCATAGTCTTTTTGCCTCTAGATATTGATCAAGGTCCTAGGTCATTAGGTATAACTTCCATATTCTTTGCTAACCAGCACACCAATTTTGATGAAGATTTCATGTTTCTTCAAGGCCATGATGTTGATATACAACACCCATCTAAATATCAACGGAGCCTAAAGAAACCTCTAACTTCTAGCCCATATCAGAAAAGCCAAACTGAGGTGAGTCCCACTAATGTGGAGGGGAATCATGTAGATTTAGTTGCCACTACTAAGAGTGTCTCATTGGACTCTCAAGGTAGTGGTACATCTCTAAGGCTGAATCTATGACACTCTGCCTATTGATGACTCTGAAAGAGACATGACCTCGTAGAGGAAACCAAGGTGCCAAAAAACCACACCAGGTTGTGAAGATGAACATATAAGATATGTTATCTCATCTCCTCGTGTTTCTTCTAAAGAAGATGAGGGAAGTATGCAACTCAACATAAGAGACCTATTTTCTAAAGTCTCAAACCTTGAATAAAAGGTTAAAACTTTAGAAGATAGGTCTGCCACTCAGCAACTTGAGATTGAAAATCTCAAGGCTCAACTAGTTGAGACACAAACTGAGAGATTAGTTAGGCATGTACCGATTCAAGTCTCTTTGACTTCTTCCTATAGCTCATCTATCTCTCACAATGATGCTACAAAAAGGGGAAAGAATGTATAGAGTGAAGCACACATGGAGCAAAGCCTTGCCCTTTCAACATTATCTTCTAAGTACCCTACTCAATAAACCATTGTTTGAGACCTAATTTCTAAGTACCCTACTCAAGAGGCCTACTTTCTAAAGTCTCAAACCTTGAATAAAAGGTTATGTCTTTAGAATATAGGTCTGTCACTCAGCAACTTAAGATTGAAAATCTCTAGGCTTAACTAGTTAAGACACAAACTGAGAGATCTGTTAGGCATGTATTGATTTAAGTCTCTTTGACTTCTTCCTCTAGATTATCTATCTCTCAAGATGATGCTACCAAACACGGAGAGAAAGTACAGAGTGAAACACTCATGGAGCAAAGCCTTGCCCTTTCAATAGTATCTTTTAGTACCCTACTCAATAAACCACTATTTTGCTTGAGCCTCCTCTAATCACCTTACAAGTGGACCCAAAGATACTACTTGATCTAAATAGATTATTAAATAATTTCCTAATGAGCTCCTTACTTGAACAACCTTCACGAGATGTTGTTGTTGCATACTTTAGGCTTGAAGAGCTTCATAGGTTGAATGCACCACCTACCACTGAGGAAGGAGTGGTCAACCTAAGGTTCACATTGAACCTTAGATTAATATCGATGGAATATAGGGACTGACAGCCTAACAACTAAATCAGTCAGGACATATAGCACATAACCACTATCTTCCAAAACAATGATCCAATCTTTCAAAGTAGAGATCTAAGTTGTGGCAGGAATTATTGGGTTATCTTCGTTGTCTGATGATCTTATTATCATAGAGACTATTCTTCAATAAGTCTCTAAGATAAATAGTGAAGACTTTCTTAAAACCCTCTCTTTCAAACACCTACATCACCACAAGCCCAATTCCCTCTCTTTCAACAAGAATCGCCAAAAGCTCAACCTTCCGAAGTCATCAAAGGCAAGAGGAAGATGCCCGCAGAATATTTGTAAGTGGAGGAAAGGATGGAGAAGCTCAATAAGATAGGGAGATTCACCACTGGGAAGCTAATTGCTGCAAGTAGCAAAGCAGCTGTAGCAGCCTAGGTGGCTATCAATAACAAGAAGAGACTAGAAGTTCTTGATAGACGCATCAATTTAGAAGCAACTAGTAAATAAGTGCTTCTCCTACCATTGGTGAAGTTAGTGGAATTGGAAAAAGCAACCCTGTTGTAGAAGGAACAAGAAAAAGCAAAAAGGTTGGCCTTGGAAGAGGAGAAGAAAAGAAAGAAAGAAGAAGAAGAAGAGCAACAATGGAGGAATGAGAGGATTGCTTTCTTATGCTCTAGGGGATATTCTCTTGAATAACTAACTCCCCGTAACAAAGACACGATCTTGTGGCTTTTCCACAAAGAACAAGATCATAGGGATAAGGAGAGAAAAAGGGAAACCAAGGAAAAGATAAGAGAGAAGAAGAACAAGGAAGAGGAAGTTAAACTTTTGGCTGCCAAGAAGCTGGAGACAAAGCCTATATGAAGGCATATCTTAGAGCCCACAGCTTCTTTGGTAGACAAGTTGGGCCTACGTCAGAAAAGACCCTGTAAAGACATGTTAGTGACATCAAGGTTGACATTCGCTCAAGAAGGAAGGAGGTTTACCCAAGTACCCATAGGATGACACCCAAACCTGTACCTCAACCTCAACCCCAACCTAAACCTAAGCCAACTCCCTATCCCTTCCCAATTAAAAATGAACCAACCACTATACCCTACACCCCTGAACCTACTCCATTAACCATAGCCTCATCCTCACCCATTGCTTCATAAAAACAACTTCCATTATCCATCCTAAAACACAAAATACACCCTAAAACTCAACCCTCTTCTACCTAAAAATCAACCACTCATTCATCACCCAAACCACCCTTTGACTTAAGTAAACCTCTGACCTTGAAGGAATTCAAGGAAATCAAGGAAAAGCTCATTAACTGTACTACTCTAAGCAAAATCTCTTGTGAGGAAGAGTCCATCAAATTAACATTCAATGATAGCTCATCAAGTTCCCTCACAAGAGAACCATTTCTTGATTTTCCTAGAGGAACTCTGGACCAGCCACTTCAGCTCTTAGCAACCAACTCTTATTCACTCAATGAAGAAGAGAAAAAGCAGAGAAGAAGATTGGTGACTCTCTTGGACATCAGGAAGGGGAAAAAGCTTCCATATCAACCTCTTATTCCTAGGAAGAAGATTGTCTAATGGAGGTTCAAAGATTCTTCTCATAACTTTGTTGTGGAAAGAGAGAATGGCAAGGTGAACAGACTCAACACTCAATCTCTGCCACACTCAAATAGATTTGACATTGTTGAGTTAGCAAAGAAGCAATTCTTTAACCCCTCCAACTCTCAAACAGTTGCTTATATTCAGAATCATCTGACGAGCCTTCACCCTGCTAAGCTGACAACAAGATCAAGGATTAAAGAAGTGTTGAAACAAAGAGAGCAGGTAGAAAAGGAGTGGTCAATCAAGGGAAAAACATTCCTACAAATGGTTGAAGGCCCTCTTGGAACCCATATTTAGATGGGAGTATGACTATAACTCCCGTCAACTAACTCTCTTCCGAGGACCACAACAAATGGTACATGTTATCTAGATTAACAGACTAGATTTGTTATCTACAAGAGACTTGTACTAACTTCTCAACACCACCTCTGGAAAAAACAAAGAGACATACATATATTTGCCTTTCCTGGTGCTGAAAATTTTAAGAAGCAGAAGATAGTGAAGTTTTGGTAGCTTCAACCTAGGGGAGTTTGTTAGGACAGATAAAGCTGGTGCAACCAAAACAACACTTGAAATAAATTTTGGTACAACTGATAATGACTTTTGAAGGCAAAGCTACACTTTTGAAGGTTACAGTAGAAAAACTTCCAAAGAAGGAACATTGTCTTTCGAAGACTGAGTGAAGCCATCTTCCAAAGGCAAACACTTGGAAGACTTCAAAGCAAAAGACTTCCAAAGTATGAAGACTTGAAGATTAGCAGAAGTCTCAGAAGAAGTAGACTCTTAGGAAGTACAAGTGGCTTTGCAAGAACTTTTTCTTTCGATGCTAATTAACCTTCAAAAGAAGTTATCTTGAACCAGTGGATATTAGTATGGTCCTTCTAACAAGCCGCTACAACCTTTGATATATTGCATGGTGTTTTCCCACGCGCATGTAGTTGACCATACTTCATTAACCGTTCATTGTTTATCAGTTAGTACAATTACTAACTTTAGTTAGTAACAAAAAGGTAAGTCATGGACCTGTCATGACTACCTTATCTATGATCGTATTTTATCTTAGATACCTTACTACTAGCAATGTAGTATTTGTTTAGTAGTAATTACCCAGCTGGTAATATAAGTATAACCGACTAAAAATAGTAATATATATACTTCTCGCTGTAAACTCGTTTGTATGCTTGTAAGAGTCTTGAAAATTTTAAGTTGAAAAGTAATATATACTTGAAAAATTCTTATGTATTGCTTACTTAGTATATTGTTATCAACTATTAAAGGATTTAGCTTCATCATTTGAGTATGATATAGTGAGTTCAAGAGAGAATACTTGTGTTATGTGACCAAAACCAATTGATATTCTTAACACGCTATTGGTTTAATAAAAGAATGCGCACATCGACAACCTTATTTTCTAACTTGGTAAGATATTATATCCTACTAGATTGTTAGTTCACACAAAAAATATAATGTTTTATTTGCTGAGTGTAGGTCATGTAACTCTTTGTTTAAAAACTTGTGTGACTTGATACACGCTAAGATGGTGGACTTGATAAATACATATAGATGATACAGGCAATCTAGGATTTTATTTTTCCTTTCAAACTATTTTCGTGCTTTACAATTGCCTAAAACTTCCCCTGGTAGCCCCTTTTGAGCTTTAAAACTTTTCTTTGGTTACATCCACATCATCAGAACCCAAACCAACCCATTCACCCTTACAAAATACAATGATAGATAAATCCTTATTTTTACCCTATGTGACCGGTCATCACTATTGATGACTTTCCTAGTACTCTCAGTATTTGCTTTGTTGTAATAGTTAATGATAAAAAACAAAAAAAAGCAAAAGAAACAAATTAGAAAAATAAAGAAAAATACAAAATTCTTGTTTAGTTTGATTAAATGTACACCTATGGTTCTTGTTTAGTTTGAATACAATTTATGTTAATAAGAATGTCAACAGTGACATCTACCTTGATTTTTAAGTTAGCCATTTTCACAGCCAAACATTCGTACCCGAATCTAAGCATAAAACCCATAAGTCCTTTTTATATGTGCATTGTTTAATTGTTACTGTGGAAGTTTGATCGTTACTCAAGCATATAATAAAAAAGTATCATACATGTTGAGTGATATATTGGTGCAATTTCCACTGATTTAGAAATAAACCAAGAGGAGTGAATAATGGAGAGAAAGCTTGTTTGGTTTAATTAGGTGGCTTTATTTTGCAATAAATATAACATCCTTTACTTACTAACCAAACAAGATTATTGTAATTATGGAATGGGGTATGACTTTGGACCATAGCTAAGACATAGTAACTGACATTGGTTTATATACTGTTGTTTAGTGTTTCGAACGAATATGCTTGGGGGCAAGCAAAGGTAAAGTGTGGGGATGTGATGTGAGTGTGTTGGAATGATATTTCTTGTGTTTAAATGTTAAATATTAAGTATGATTACTCGTAGTTATACATTTGATTATGTTGAATAGGTTAAGTAGGAATTTGAAGTGATTTTGTAGGTAACATAAGCAAATTGGAAGCTTACATGGCGAAATAAGGCATTGAAACGGCCAGGAAACAAAGATTCAATATGAAGCAGAAAAACTACCATTATAGCCTATTGTAGCTATCGTAGGTTACGCCAACTTTGATTTTAAAATAGCATAAACCACCTTAGCATAGGCTAGCATAGCCTACGCAAGAGCCTCCGTGGAACACCTATAAAAAATTGTGTTTTTGTTAGGTTTTGCCCACCATTTGCCCCGCATTCGACCTTGGATGATTTTGGACGACTTTTGGGAGTTCCTAGACCTTTGATTTATCATTCTATGTCATTCTAACACCATTCAATCATCCATTATGCAAATGAACAATGATTTTGAAGATCATTCGAGAATAATGAGTGGCTAGACATTTTGTGATCTACATTGTGTAATGGGTTTTGTGCAATTAGGTTCTTGTTTGTATTAGACTTGTGTTAGAATTAAACTTTAGAACCCGTTAAGTTCTTTTATAAGTGTGATTTGTGTTATGATTGTTTAACCGATTGTGTTGGTTAATCTTGACTTGAATGTCATATAACTTTGCGTGAGTTTTATGATTGCAAAGTTTTGGTTATTAATTCAATTAATATCGTGTACTAAGACTTGTTAAGACTTGGTTATCTATATCACTTAATCATTACGTGCATAGAATTCCCTTAAGGATTTCCACCAAGTTGAACTGAATGATTACTTAAAACTAAACTTGGATCCCAAAGTAGATTACTATCTCTCATAATTGTCTTTTTAATTAAGTTTAATTATTTGCAATTTGTTTTTGTATTACTTTATTAATCATTCTAAAATTCAATTTTTATAGACAAGAGCCAATAGTTTAAGTAATTTGATAATTTGGTTAGTTGTCTCTTATAAATCAATTTATAACACACCAACCACTAAGTCCACGAGGATTGACAACCCTACATACCCTAACTAGTTTAAGGTCAATAAGAATACACATTTTAACATCTTATCGAATTGGTATTTTGACATCAATCACAATACCTAATTCCAAGATTTCCATTTTATAGAATATCACCCAAAAAATTTGTACATTTTTATAGAAGATCACCCGAACAAGATTTCCATATCGAATTGGTATTTCATAAAAGATCACCCGAACAAGATTTCCATTTCTTATCGAATTGGTATTTCATTGAAGATCACCCGAACTAGATTGCCATATCGAATTGGATCTCTACATATGTTACCAATATCTTTTCAGTGGAGGAAATTATATGAACAGTAGAGATTCTTGGGCATAATGATTAGGCTACCAAGATAGCAGAAATGACAAAATGAAGCTGGTAAATAAGTAAGTTGCATAGGATCCAAAGGTACTCTTGAGGTTGATTCAAGATAAAATGTGACTGGTAGTGAGATTGAGATTCTTAATAGGATCGAATATGATAATCGAGTTAAATATGGTATGGCGGAATCAAACAATCAATAAACATTCAATGCAAAAAATACTCATAAATGCTTGTTTGTATTGATAAAGGTGATTGATTACAATAAATGCTAGGTTTTAAGCATTAAACGGTAACATTACACCTTGAGAATGTAAGACACAAAATATTCTAATTATCTATTAACAATCACCTCATGTACAAGGTTTTCTATTCTATTTATTGGCTGACCTATACATCAGAACTAGTCTAAGTCTTCATCATCATTTCTTTTGTTCATCCGCATTGACAAATGTGGATGAGTTGGACTTGATCAACATTTCTTCTTTTGTTATCCCCATTAGTAGTTTGGTCATCCACATTGAGTAATGCGGATGAAAAGATACTTATGCTCATTTGTTGTCCGGCTATATGCATTTGCAAATGCGGATGAGCAACACTTGTCCGCATATCTTTTAGGCTATCCGCATTTGTTAATACGGAAGAACAAACACTTGTTAACATTTGTTCTATCTCTTCCGCATGTACAAATGCGGTTAGCCAACACTTATTTTCCTTAGTAGATTCTTCATCCGCATTAGTTCTTGGACTTAGGGAGTTTCTAACAGAACAACCATCAACTCAAAAATTGAATTGGCATGTATGATACTTTCAAGGTCCAACAATAGTCCCCCTAAGGATTATACAGCCTATGTTCTTTAATGGTTTGGTGGTGATTGAGGTTGTGAGGATTCTACTGGGTCTTGTGGAGGCACTTGAGGTTCTGCTTGAGATGGATCCAAAATGGCCTTTATCATGTTAACAAAGTCATTTGCATCTGACATCTTCTCTCTGCTTAGCACGTGAATCTTCATCTGACTTATAGTGTAGATGGCTTCTAAGGGTAGTTTCTTGAGAGAAACCAGTTCCCAAATAGATAAAGTAGACATCCCATCCCTATGTATTAGCAAAGCTCCATCCACATTAACCTCTAGCTTCACAATGTTTCCCAGTTGCAAATGAGTCTTTTCCTTCTTTCTTGTTTCTCTTTTGGCAATGATTTGATCATATGCCATTTTCAATAAAATTTAATACACTTTAAGAAGAAGTGCATGTCTTCTTCTCCCAGCTTGTTTGTTATTTCTCTGAAGTGTTTGGTGTAGATGTAGTGGATGTATGATTTATCAAGTAGCCTCACCTCGTATCCACTGAACAGTATAATCTCTGCACCCTCCTTTCCTCCCCATTTTCTCTCAATTACTAGCTCATAAGTCTTCTCATCATAATAAATATTAGAAATTGGAGTGGAGGAATGAGTTCCAGACACCATCTTTCTCTTTAAAGACTCAGTTGGTTTCACTTTTAACTCTGGATACATAACTTCTATTGTTTGTTTAGTCCTTTTCTTTTCAAGTGAGTTGATAAAGGATCTATCTTTCCTCATACAGATAGCCTTTAGAGATTTGAAGTTCTCAGTTATTTTGAACATTATGAGTATCTCTTCAAACTCATACCCCCTGAACATAGCCTTATGATTTATCAATTCCAATTAGCTAGTTCCTTCAAGTCATGAATCTCCATGCTATTTACAAGAGCAGAGTACTCTGTAAAGAATTGCTCCAGCCCTAAGATCCTATTGACCATAAACATGTTTTGGTCATTATTGTACTTCCAAGAAATAATCTTCTAATCAGTCTTGCCTTTGGGATTAGACACACCTTTAATCATCTCTGCAATGTTCAAACCTTCTTTAAGTTTAAATTGTGAAGGCTCTATAAACCACTCAGGATATTTGTGTAAAGCAGGTGCCAAAGAGTCATGATCTTTGGGGGGGAGCTGCATGTCTTGAGCTGACACTCTGGTTCTAGGCTTCTTACTGATAATATTTTCTTCTAGTGTCTTAAGCCTTTCTTTCTTCTCATTATTCAACCTAAGGATGGTAGTCCTTAGGGAATTTGTCTTCATGTTTCCAAGGTTTCTCTTTGTGAACACTTGACTGGAGAGATAATCCTTCATTTCCCTATCAGACATGTTGCAGGGATCAGGATATAATGAATGAGGAGTAGATGTTTGTTTTTTCATGGATGATTCTTTAGGCACAAAAGCTTTGGGAGAAGGAGTCTTCTCATACTCAGTCTCAAAATGGGGTCCAACAGCTTATTTAATTTCTCTTCTTCTGCCTTCATTCCCTCATAGGTCATACCAAACACTTCATTTGGGTCATATTAGGAACATGGCTTTCACCATTAGACTTTTCAACCATTTCTTGAACAAAATTTTCCTCCTACATAGGACTATCAACTGCTATTGGTTCATCAACCACATAGCCACCCTTAATTTCTCTTTCTTCAAGGTTTACAAAATCAGCCTTCTTTTTCAATTGAACTTCAGCCTGTTCATGTTCTTCCAAAAATTCAGCAATAGCTGCAAGGCTTCTAGGATCATCCTTTTTACTTTTCTTGCTTGGATCTTCTTCTACTATTGGCCTTTTTCCCTTAGCCTTCTCTGTTAAGTACTTCCTCCTCCTGGTATATGATTGCATTGATGGACAAGAAGAGGTTTCAGGCTGTTCAGCTTCTTGAGGCAATGTTTCAGCCTTTGACTGTATTGGTTCATGAATAACAACAGTTGATTCTTCTTTCTCTTGTTGCTCTTCACATAGTCTTTTAATCAGCTCCTTTTGTTTTTCAGTGAATGATACAGCAGGCACTAGTTGCATGCTCAATTCTTCTAAAGAGGGATGGGAGATTGAGGAATAACAACTATAGGTTCAGCAACAGTCCTCTGATTAACTATGAAGTCCCAAAAATTATCACCAATGATAAATTCTTCAGCTGTGAAGCTATCTAGAGCTTTAATCATGTCACTAGATTTAGTCTCTTCAGTATGAATATCAGCTGTTTTCTCTTAGTAAACTACCATTTCCAAGCTAGACTTATCATGCTTTGTCTTGCTTGTTTCTTCTCCCTTTTCAATTTTAGAGAATATCATCTGTTTAGCAGGAGGAAAATCATCACCACTCTTTCCTGATGAGCTCTCAGAAGCAGCTTCTATCTCACTAACACCAGTTCTTTTCTCATCATCTTTTCTCACTTCTGCTTCAACTTCCATTTTGATCTCAACCAATATTTCCATCTCAAATACTCTTTTGTTTAGGCTTTCAATCTGGTTTTGCAAGTTGATAATGATGTCATCCTTATTTTCAATCAATTCTTCTTGCTCTTCCATAGCAATTGTTTGAATGGATAAAGTGTCCACATGACCATTTATCTCATATTTGGATTGTTGAATAGCAGCTTTTAAATTATCAATCTTTTTTTCTTTTTCTTTCTTTTCTGCCTCATATTTTTCTTCATCTCTTTCAACTCATTATCCGTCTCATCAAGCTCCAGAAGTCTGTCTTGAATAATGCTAGATCTTTTGTTGAGTAATCTTTCCATCTTGGCTACCTTTTGCATAAGTTCTGAAATAAGCTCATCTGGTTTGTTGACTCTAGATTTTGCATAACTTTCTGAAGGAGCAGCCTCAGAAGTAACTTTCTTTATAGGGACTTGGCTACGATGATCCTCCTCATCAGATGATGATTTGGATTTCTCTAAAGAGCTGGTAGAATCACCAAACTTAACAGGCTCTGTAGTAATAGGAGATGTTCAAGCAGGTAATATGGGTGATTGATGGATTGGAGATATATGTGGAAAAATGATAGGTTGTGCTTGAGGTGATTGGATAGGTGATCTATGAGGTGAAGTAATTGGTGATATGTGAGGTGATGGTAATGGGAAGGGTACAAATGGTGATGCCATATCATGAACATGAGGTCTAGTGTGAAGATCACCCCCTACATCCACATGGGGTGACACTAACCTTTGACCTTCATCTCTTTCTCCAACATGCTCATCAGTAGTTTGCTGATCATAAGCAGCTGGTTCTTCATCTTGAATTGGCTTATCAGCAGGAGCCTCCTGTTCTTCAATTTGTTCTTCAAGATTGATCTGTTGAAGCATCCAGGGTAACAGAGGAGAATGTGCTCCACTTTAGAAGTTCCTTGGATCTTTCTTTTTGATTTACTTGTAGGACTTGGCATCATAATAAGGGATGTCCAAAATAAGTCCTTCAGGTACAATGTTAGGTAATGCTTCGTTTATGAGAGATTGTAGACCATTGAACACATAGGCAGACATGTTAAATGGCCTATTTGTGCATAGATCACAGATAGCAGATGATTTGATCACAGGAATATCATTCCATCCTGTCTTCCTCTTTGACAAACAATGTTGATAGAGGTGAATCAGGAACCTCCATTGTAAGTCAACCAGTCCCTTTACTATCTGCTTCCCTTCATATCCTCCTTCATAACCAATGTTGGCAAATAAGGTAGTAATTTCATCATCTTCAAGCTCAAGTGGTGTGTTTGCATCATCAACAAACTGTAGACACTATCTCACAGTTTGTTTAGTTATGGTTAGAGAATGGTCATTGTTGATTCTTCCTGGCAGAGTCTTCTCACCATCTACATCTTTCACTACCGTAGTACTCTAGAAACACCTTATGAGTCTCTCATAAATATAGGTCTAACTGTGATGGCATGAGCTACTCTTATAGTAGAAATGAATCTGATCATATCTCTTAGACCTTATGCCTCAGGTACATGAGGGTCAAGATAACCACTGACATTATGGAGCTTGCTCAAGGTAAGATTAACCATGTACCCTGCATTAGAGGCATATGAGTTGGATTAATAAAAATAGTTATCAGCATATAAGTTATACATTATGCAAGATTCATCAGTTTGACTTATGATTGTCAAAGATGAATGTTTGAAGGTATTTTTTTATAGGAATCACTTCAAATTGTGATGTTATCAAGATTAATCACTGTTATTTTGTTTTTCATGTTTGAAGAAATGATTTTTGATGTTGTTAAGCTTTAATCAGATTTTATTTCAAGATTTGATTTCAACATTTCTAGTTTTAGCATGCTCTGTTCATACAATGAACATGACTTTGAAGTTTCCTTGTTGAGTAGTATTCTTCTTAGTTTGCATGCTCATTGAAGTCAAAAATGATTATCTTTTCTTAGAACAAATATGATTTTGAGTGTTCTTTATTATCCTAGGGTTCTGAGTTCATTATCAGTCCAAATGTCCGACGTTTAGGTTACAAAATTTGAATAATTTCACCTTTTGTTCGATACTAATGTTGTCTAGAATCAAAGATGAGGACAAATTAGATGAAACAAAACTAAGATCATTGATCATTGAAGATGATGATGATTGATGAAGACGACAGTGTGTTTTTCACTCGTCGCACTTTAGAGTCTCTCAAATTTGAAACGTATTAAATGACCTTTTGAAATTGCTTTAGATAGTCAAATAATGGTTTTTAAAAGTTTTTACAAGTTTCAGAACAAATGTGGTAAAATTTTATTCACACTGTAGGAAATGCGGAAAGGTTTTAGACATCCATATTTGTTTACTGTTGCAAATGTGGAGGTGGAAAACTTAAGAATTTGGTCATGTGCCTTTGTGTACTGTAGCAAATGCAGAAGTGAAACACTTAAGATTTTGGCTATCCGCATTTGTGCACTATTGCAGATGCGAAAGAACAAAGTTAATCAGCATTTGAACACTGTAGCAAATGCGGTTGAATAAAGTTGTTCAGCATTTGCTCACTGTAGCAAATGCGGTTGATCAAAGTTGATTAGCATGTGCTCACTGTAGCAAATGCGGCAGAGTAAAACTTCCACATTTACTTGATAATCATCCATGGTGACAATGGATTAAGGACTTGTTTATTCATTTTTGAAAGTACATGTAAAGTGTTGATGTTACACATATCCACAAGTGCGGATGAGTAAAAACAAATGCGAGAATGAAAATATCATCCGCATTGACAAATGTGGCATAACACTTTTGTTCCACATAGGTTTTTGACACTTCAAACTTTTCATGTTTTTAGACACCAATGCGGTAGGGTAAACTCTTTGTCCACATTAGTTTCACTTTGACATAAACTGTTACCTGTATTGGTTATATGCATGGGTTACCTTCACCCACATTAACCAATGCACTTACCCACATTAACTTTGAACTTGATCAAAACTTAATGTTTCTGTTTTGGTTTTTCTTGTTATGAAGAACTGTCTTTGGTTGAATTATCTTATGAAGTTGTTGACTATTATTGGGTTTATCAATTCTTGCTTGGATTGACTTGTATGCAAGAAATGGTACATGATTCCCATTGTTTGACTGATCTTGGACTTCTTATTCTTCCAAGAATCTGCATAAGCTGAGATACTAGGGTATAACTTCTGCACCAACACATACATTTTCTTTTTGATTTGTTTTGAAGTTTTAAGAAAGTAATTTAAGATAGTAAATGTCTATACAAACTTAATCAAAAATTTTAAATTAC